>QVTF01018502.1:797500-1062631 GCA_003573665.1 Oxygymnocypris stewartii | reverse complement strand
TGAGATCCCTGCAGCTACCGTTTGATCATCTGGTCGAAATGAGAGATAGAGCTGTGTGTCATCAGCGTAGAAATGGTAGGAGAAGCCATGCGCCTGTATGATGGGACCCAATGATGTAGTGTATGTGGAGAAGAGGAGGGGTCCAAGAACCGAGCCCTGGGGAAACCCAGTAACCAATTGATGTGCTTTGGATACCTCCCCTCCCCAGGCCACCTTGAAAGACAAACCAGTGAGATAGGATTCAAACCAGCGAAGTGGAATCCCAGTGATGTCCAGTGATGAGAGGGTGGACTGGAGGATCTGATGATTGACAGTGTCAAAAGCGGCAGACAGATCCAGCAGAATAAGGACTGATGATTTGGAATCGGCTTTTGGAATTCACAGGGCTTCAGTGACTAAGAGTAGTGCAGTCTCAGTTGAATGGTCACTCCTGAAACCTGACTGTTTAGCATCCAGTTTGTTGTTCTGTGAAAGAAACAATGAGACCTGGTTGAAGACTACTTGTTTGAGTGTTTTGGCAATGAAGGAAGGAGAGAGAGAGACTGTGTCTTGCCTACAGTCAAGCATGTTGGTGGGAGTGTCATGGTTTGGGGCTGCATGAGTGCTGCCGGCACTGGGGAGCTACAGTTCATTGAGGGAACCATGAATGCCAACATGTACTGTGACATACTGAAGCAGAGCATGATCCCCTCCCTTCAGAGACTGGGCCACAGGGCAGTATTCCAACATGATAATGACCACTGCCTTGCTAAAGAAGCTGAGGGTAAAGGTGATGGACTGGCCAAGCATGTCTCCAGACATAAACCCTATTGAGCATCTGTGGGAGATCCTCAAATGGAAGGTGAAGGAGCGCAAGGTCTCTAACATCCACCAGGTCCGTGATGTCATCATGGAGAAGTGGAAGAGGACTCCAGTGGCAGCTGGGGTGCCAGAAAAATACAGTAACATAACGGGCAATAACTCAACCTCAATTGGTACATTTCCGTATAATTATTCCGGCAGCTGGGGCACCAGAAAAAAAAGTAAAATAACAAATGAAATAGGTTTGTTCCTGTCATTTTCATATCAAAACATCAAAACGAATTACAATGCTAATCCATCACATTTGTTATTTAACATTGAAATAGTACATTCTCACATTTCTGTGCACATTGTTTTTACTGAATGAGCGTTACATATTGTATCACGTCAAATATAGCAGGATGCATATATGGAAATGGGAAATGAGTAATTTCTCATTTCCAAAAACAGTATAAACATTTGCTGTACTTTCATACCATTAACAGTATCACATAGAATAGACAATTTCACTTTTTCTAAAAAATTAAAAAGTGCTACGTGTTATTTTAAATGTGCTATTTTTTAACTACAGAGTATGTGTCAAGGGCCTAAAAGTCAATTTCCTGGTTTAATTATACTCTATTCAGTTAAACTCGAATGCATAAGATACTGAATTTAAAAGCTCACCACACAGACATCATATAGCTTTGACAATCAATGTATCTTGGTCACATCACTGAATACAAATTACCCTAAATATACAAGTCTAAATATTTACAGGAGGTTGTATCTTCGATAGAAACAAATTCCTACTGCAGCCAAATAAACAAATTAGTTCAAGTCAAATGCACAAAACAAAATTGTATTTAAGCTTAATTTTTTAATGACCATTTTGAAAGATATTCAGTAAAGGCACATTCCCATCAAGGAAATTAATATAATCAGAATCAGAAATAAAGAGGTCAAGCAATTAAACTGCAGCAAGTAAAGTCACCGTTATTTATATAGCACATTTACAATACAGATTGTGTCAAAGCAGCTTAATAGCATTAAACAAGAAAACAGTGTGTTTAAGGAACCAAACCCCCATCGTTCTTCCCTGGCCAGATGAAACCAGCAGTTTAATTCTAGGCTGCAACAAAGTCTGATTGTGCACAGGACTCATCTGGTTCCTGTGGTCTTGTCCCGATGGCCGTCTAAGTGACATGGTCTTAACTGGGGATCAGTAGCTGGGAGTCATCTAGTTGTCCTGGTCTCTGATGACATTTAGGACTGTAAAGGTCATCTCTAGGTGCTGATCCACCATCTGGTTTGGATACGGACTGAATCTAGGTTGCTCCGGTGACCTTGGAATAACAATTAAAAAGACTAATATTAGTGTAGATGCCATTTTTCTTACAATATAACAAGTACATTGGGTGTTATGGGAAACGTTTCCGGTTTCGGTTGGCCAAATGAATGCAGCATTAAAATCCTTTAACAGATTTGAATAACAGAAATGTGTAAGTGTTTTATGAGTAACCACTCAGAATAAACTTAACTTTATCATCCCTTTTGTGGATGCTAATATAGTAAGGGATGTAATGAAATGATCAATATCGTGGTATCACGATAGAAAAACTCAATATTATTGTGGTCACGTGACATTAGGAAATGATAGGTCATCTGGGCAAAAAGTTTAGATTTTTTAAATACATTTAACCTTCTTATTCTAACATAAAAGTTATTTAAAGTTGTGTTTTGGGCCATTATGTAATGCCACAGTCTCTGTCAAACAATCTAAAACCAAAAGCACAATATGGCTTAATTCTTCTATGATTTTTAGTCTTTTTTTAGATATTATCGTATCTTTAGATTTTTTACATCGTTACATCCCTATAATATGGTTATCATAAGTTATTGGTCTTGGAGTGAAAGTGTGGGGCTTCAGAACAGGATAGAGAAGCTATGTGTTAATGTATACACTTACCCCTAACATAGATCTGGGATAGGATCCTGGAGTTTCTTTAGACAGCATTATTCTCCTTTCTCTTAATTTTTTTTTGAGAAACTAGTATCATAACTGCAAACATAGAGAGTAGAAACAGATCAGATTAAAATAAAAAACTCAAATTCTAAAAATGTATATACACAGAAATGGATAAACTTCTGATCATTAGAAATTCTTGAGGCTATCTTACACTTTCCACATAAGGTAAAGCCTGTAAAGCAACTTGCATAACCATTTCCTTCTAGAGTCATAAGGAAAGAGATATTTCCCAAGAATAAACCTGCAAATATTCTGCATTGGTAGGGTACCTGAAAGATAAAATTACAACAGTTAGCCATAAAAACATAAACAACATTTAATTTGTTTTAATACTTAATTATCATAAATACTTTTAACGAATATTAGCAAAGAAGGGTGAACAAAATACAAATAAGTTCACATACTGGACTTATGTGTTTTATTCTTGAAGGATTTCTGACATGTTTTTATTAGAGTCTGGTCTGAGTATTTCTGGAAAAGAGGGAATGATAAAACCAGCATGCAGTAAATTCAGCTTGAATCATTATAATTACCAATTTACCTATTAAGACATTACTTAAAGTTATACTTAACATTTATTTTGTTGAAGACAAATGGAATTTTGATGGCATTCTGTTGGTACTGGTTCAAGTGCAATCACCTTCATCTCACACAATTTTTTGAATTGGGTCCGTTTTGTTCTCATTATCCCCATCCTTCTTATATAGATTAAATGAAGGATAGCTACAAGGAATATGAAAGCTGCACATATTACATTTGAATAATAATGTATGTAAAAATTAAAACACATACTCACTTCTCCTAGCTTTATGACGTGAAGGACACTCTCTTGTACATGATTCAGATGATATGCGTTTTCTAGATGGGTGGGATCTGGGATGTGAAACATTTTTTCAGGAAATGTGCCTCATTTCAAGCCTTGACTCATGACCTTTTAGAGTTTTTCACAGAAAAACTCAACTAATATAATATGATAATATACATATTTTAAATTATACAATTTTCACCTTTTTAGCTCACCCCTGATATCAGCTGCTCAAGCAACTTATCTGCAGAGAAAAAAAAAATACAATCATGTGAGTGCATGGGATATGATAATTAAAAATTCTACAAAAATCTAAATACATGTTAGTGATGTTAGTATTAGCACACAATAAATAATGCTGTTTCGGTGTGCCTTAGGTTTTCACTCATTGATAACAGCCTTTTAAGTGTCTAGATGAAGCCTACATTGAATAATTCAGACGTCACGTCAAATGCCTATGATTAAATAGAAATCAGCGTGATAATCAACGTCTGAGGAAGTTCCCTCATGTGGAAAAATGGCACTTAATGTTATTCGACAGAATGTAACTGGAACCAAAACAGGAGCACAACTTGAACACTGTCAAGCAACAAACATAACTACACTAACGTATTTTCAACTAAAACGAGACCTCAAATGTAAAAATCATTAACATTAGGTCTAAAGGTGCGTTCACACCAGACGCGAATGAAGCGAATAAATCGCGCTATTCCCGCGTAGTTGGACGCTTGAACATTTTGAGTTTACTCTCTTCATTCGCTTCATTTGGACGTGAAATACGCTTCATTCGCGCATGAAATTCACTACACAACAGACGCGAATTCGTGTCATGGGAGGGGCTTCTGCCAGGCAGCTCCAGTCTCGTTGCTAAATTTATTCCTGTTTTTGTAAAAGTACGAAGTAGTTTCATATAGCTCCGGGTACCCACATACAACCACGATTCATTTGTCCTCCATTGTTGTTTCGGATTTTCTACCTTCACTAGTAATCTATGAAGGTATTTTTAGGTCATAAAGATTTGCATGCGTATGGTAAGATTTGTGAAAGTGTACATAAGACTGCAAGCGCAAATAAAATTTGCAAGCGCAAGAGAAGATTTGTAGAGAAGGTGTAAATCGCGTCTCAAGCGCAAGAAAAAATTATTTGCAGCATTTTGCTGTTACTCGAAAGTGTAATTCATGTTTTGTGAAACTGCAACTTCATGCTGACACAAAATAAATATGATCTGCATTCGTATGACTTCCATTTTTCCGCGCTTACACTTTTGGCAAGTTTTTTTCACCAAAATACGGTCAAAAGCACTGCAAGCGAAAACAGCAGTTTAAAGAACTGCAAAACGGATTGACCGCGTAGAACCAATCTGTATGTGTAAAAAACAGACTGTCACATGTCTAAATTACTTGTTGTGTATGTAGGGTAAAAAGTTCCCGAAATAATCCGATTTGTACAGCTCCGTCTTTCTTTCATCTGCGCTTGCAGTTTTGTCCCGATTCTCTCACTAACTGAGATTTGCAAGCACGAAGGGGAGGCGGGTCCACCTTCTTGTAGCCAATCAAATGAGGCTCTCGCTGACTCTCCATTTACTCTTATCTGATTGGTTCAAATAAACACATCAAACGCCAAGACATGTACCTTCATTTAGTTCGGGAACCTTCTTGCGGCCGGAATGTTACTTTTATCGTACACATGCAGTAAAAAAAACAAAAAAACAACAACAATTAAAACATGATATTTTATAAGTCGTGTTCCTTTAGGCTAGACTCACATGTGTTCAAATTCTGCACATCTGTTCAACTGCTCATTAAAACAAATATCTTAATCAGTCAATCACATGGCATCAACTGACATGGTCAAAACAATCTGCTGATGTTCAAACCAAGCATCAGAATGGGGTGAAAGGTAAGCTTGAACGTGGCATTGTTGTTGGTGCCAGATAGGTTGGTCTGAGTATTTAAGAAACTGCTGATCAACTGCTGATTTTCACATACAACAATCTCTAGGGTTTGCAGAGAACCCTGTGCCATGTATGCCAAGTCATCTCAAATGGGTTTCTTGAACATCACAATGAGTTTACTACACTCAAATGACCTCCACAGTCTCAAGATCTCAATCCAATAGAGCACTGTTGGAATGTGCTGGAATGCCAGTATAATATGCTGCATTATATATGTATTTGTTTCCATAGTTATTATCAATATGATTGTGTTTGTAATGTTTTGATTTACCTCAGAGGTGGCTGGTGTGAATCGTGTATGCCCAATAAATTTTTTGTAATGCATATGGAAAAACACTGTTGAGGTCTATGCTATTGATATTCCTTTTTATGTGGTCTGCAAATTATCTGGGTGAAATAAGGAAAAGCAATTTTTAAAGAGCAAGCAAAATCAGCCATCATTGAATTTTTTATGTGAGCTCCACAAAACCCTGCTAACATGATAAACGACCCTGTAGAGCAGCTATGAAATGTCTTGTCATCTTTCTATCCTAACAAATCTACCCTTATTTATGACCATGCAATCTGATGTTTTGCAGTTAAGAAGCATCAACCTCACAGTTTCAGCAGGTCCCTGGGCCTCCTCTGAGGGGTGTTACTCTGTTCTTTGATGTCTTTTGCTCAATCCCTCATGGCTTAGCCTGCTAAGAGCTGTTGTTTGCTCGTATGTTCATGCTTGCTCCAATTGCGCTGTTACAGCAGCCGTAAATGTTCTTAAAGCTCCAGGCTCTCTCGGAGATGTATATGAAAGCTCTGGAATGAAACTCTACAGAGATGTACTCTTCCATGGATCCCTGAGGTTACAAATAATCAATCTGGTTATAAAAGACTATAGTAGTAGTATAAAGACTACTAATACATGACTACAAGAATGAGGTTTTATACCTAGTTAGTTATAAAATGTGTAAACCTTGATGTGATCTCACATTGGTTGACAGGAATACACTAAGTATTTAGGTTTGTACAGTGTGTTTTCATAAAGGAGAAGTCAGCATCGTGGGTAGGAAACCTATTAGTATGCAAATCATTATTTCTTTCTAAAATAACACCGTAATTAACTTTCAGAGGGAGATTTGCCTCCCCTTTATGAGGTTTTATTTGTGCCAAAAAGCAGTCGACTGCTTTGTACCTTACATTTGTTTATGTGTACAGTCATACCTGTTAAGATAAATTAGTATGTGTTGATGTGTGTGTTCCTTATGTCATCTTGTTCTGTCATCTTCTGTGTCATCATCAGTTATTTATGGAAGACTGTTTTTCCGAAAATGATGGCATTCCTTTTCTGCCAAAAAGCGTTGATGATCAATGCATTGTGCAAAACACTTTTTTTTTGGCCCAAAGGAAACACTGTACCCTTAAGGTTGATTTTTATTGAGAACCTATTTTATTGCGGAATGGGTTAGACAAGTGGACAGACTTGTTACAAATTCAGCAACGTGCTGATGTCTGAACAGATTTGCTTTTCACTCGCTAATCTCTACTGAATATATTATTTCTGCAGAGCTTCTAATCAACATGCCAACATCGCAACTTGTGTATCATTAGCAATTCAGTTTCCTACCCGTAAACACAACTTTACTTAGTATAAGTGTGCTCTGAACTTATTTATATTTCTGACTCAAATCAAAGGGCACATTAATTAATTTGAGGTTACTTTAAATGATCTTTGAGTGAGATTTTAGTGAGTGAACACTCATTCAGTTGAATTAAATGAAAATTTAAATGTCGTGACATACAGTGGGGTCAAAAATGTCAGTTATTTTCTAATTTAACCTGGAAATTAAGAAAGTTTTACAATTTTAAAGCAATTTGAAAAAAAGAACAGTAGATGAAAATTAACACGATTTCTTTCAATATTCTTCACTATTTCGAGGTCACTGACGATATTAATTAATATTATTTGAGTCTCAGGTTTCCTATCGATACTACACTTCTTACTTTGTCTGTTAAGATGCTAGGGTAAAATCTTTTTCTCAGATACTGAAGGCTTTTTTAACAACGCAGAGTAACTGCACGGCCATTCGACAGCCCAGGCAATCGGCAAACCTGTGACCAGTCTAGTGGTACTCAAGTACCACCTGTGGTTGAACCTGACGGAGATGAAGGATGCGGATAAGGTCCCCTTTCTCGACTCCCCACCCCCCCGGCTTGCTTGATCCTGCAGTAGAGGGCTACGCTGAATGCTTCACAGCCGCACACAAGTTGTCCCAGGCAATGGAACACAACCTGCCTAAGCACTCCAGCTCTGCAGCTGCTTCTAGTCGTCCCAAGATGGTGCCGACTCAGCAGCCAGTGAAAGCCATGCCACCAGCTGTTCAGCCAGCTGCCAAGCCCGAGCGTTCGCTGGCTGCTGAGTCAGCGCCATCTTGGGGCGACTAGAAGCAGCTGCAGAGCTGGAGCGCTTAGGCAGGTAGTGTTGCATTGCCTGGGACGACTTCTCTGCGGCTGTGAAGCATTCAGCGAAGCCCTCTGCTGCAGGACCAAACAGGCCGGGGGTGGGGGGGGGTGGGGAGTCGAGGAAGGGGACCTTCTCCGCATCCTTCATCTCCATCAGGTTCAACCACAGGCGTTGCTCGAGTACCACTAGACCACTAGACATACCGTCTGGAATGTCATCTTGGTGGCGCTCAGGGCCATGTCGTTCGCACTGCGCAGCTCACTGAAAGCTGCGGGGTTGGGGTTAGACTTGTCCCTTGAGTCTATCCTAATCTTTTTCTTCTGCACCGTGAACCGAAGAGAGGGCGGAAGAAGAAGAGGAACGATGCGGGATGAGTAGGGTGCATGCCAAGATTTGGTGATCTCATCGTGGACCTCTGGGAAGAATGGTGAAGCTCCTTGTTGAGGGGCCTGACGGCACCCTGGCAAGAACCATTCATCCATTTCCAGGCGTCTACGGGACGGTTCCTCTGGGGGAGACCATTCCAAACCCAGCTCCTCCACCGCATTAGACAGGACGCGGAAAAGATCGGCGTCTATGCCTGGGATGGATGCCTTGGGCTGCACAGAATGCAAGGGGGTGGGGTTGTTGTTCGAGCCCGACAGCTCCTCTGCATCTGCATCCTCTGTTGTCTCACACTACGTCATCGCTTCAACCGAATGAGACTAGATCGCTCGCAGCTGCAGAAGGATGCTGGTCCGGGCGGGTGAAGAGAACGGGAGAAAGCTCTCTGTGGGGAGAGAGTGAGGTGCGCGGGGGTACAGCCACAGTAAGCTCACTCATCTCCGGGTGCTGAGATCCTCTGCCCTGCTGCTTTTTCCTTGCAGTTCCCTGGGAGAAAAAAAGCAGGAGGGCGCGAGGGGTGGGGTTGCTCTCTGAAAAGAAAGCTAGCCACGAGCGCAGAGAGACTAATGTCACAGCAGTGGTGACATTCCGTCCCGGGGAGTGCTGTTTCAGCATGGGCAGTGCCCAAGCATGAAACACACTCGCCGTGTTTGTCAGCGGCATGCAGGGGAGCCCTGCACGAGTGACAAAAACAGCGCGGCATTTGCAACAACGCCAAAGAAATGTGCTCTTTTATAGAAGACTTCTCAGAAGAGAATCGAATAGCGGCAGGGTATCCGTGGACCAGCTGCTGCAGGCTCTGCGGGTTGATGAGAAGCGGCGAGTTGGCCGAGCAGAGAGAGATCTGGATCCGCTGCAATGGCTCGTTCAACAACGAAGGCTTCGAGTCTCGTAGAGCGAAGATCTTGTAGTCGTCGCTGAAGGAGAATAAATCTGAGGAGCCTTGGTGAATGCCCGCATTATATAGCCATATGCCCCACCCATTCTGGCGGGCTTTCCAGCCATAGGCTGTGCAGCTTCACTGCCGCCATTGGTTCATTTGCAGCGCACTGCACAAACCAATGGGCGAGCAGTTACACTGCTTTATTAAAAAAGGCTTCAGTATCTGAGAAAAAGAGTTTCCTTAACAGACGCAGTAAGACGTTAGTATCGATAGGGAACCTGAGACTCAAACAATATTAATTATTATTATTATTGACCTCGAAATAGTGAAGAATATTGAACAAAAAATTTTCATCTACCTTTCTTTTTTCAAATTGCTTTAAAATTGTAAAACGTTCTTAATTTCCAGGATAAATTAGAAAATAACTGACTTTTTTGACCCCACTGTATGTCACGACATTGAACATTTAATTTACTTCAACTGAATGAGTGTTCGCTCACTAAAAAGCTCACTCAAAGATAATTTAAAGTAATCTCAAATTCATTAATGTGCCCTTTGATTTGAGTCAGAAATATATATGAGTTCAGAGCACACTAATACTAAGTGAAGTTGTGTTTACATGTAGGAAACTGAATTCCGAATGATACAAAAGTTGCGATGTTGGCATGTTGATTAGAAGCTCTGCAGAAATAATATATTCAGTATAGTTTAGCGAGTGAAAAGCAAATCTGTTCAGACATCACCACGTTGCTAAATTTTTAACAAGTCTGTCCACTTGTCTAACCGATTCCACAATAAAATAGGTCTTCAATGAAATCAACCTTAAGGGTACAGTGTTTCCTTTGGGCCAAAAAATGAGTGTTTTGCACAATGCATTGATCATCAACACTTTTTGGCAGAAAAGGAATGCCATAATTTTCGGAAACAGTCTTCCATAAATAACAGAGGATGACACAGAAGATGACAGAACAAGATGACATAAGGAACACACGCATCAACATATACTAATTTATCTTAACTGGTATGACTGCATACATAAACAAATGTAAGGTACAAAGCAGTCGACTGCGATTTGGCGGCGTGGTCTCCACATCGGTTCAGTGCAGCAACACTCACGTCCATAGGCGGAGTTTCACATTTTTGCCTGGGGGGCCACCTACCGGTAGACCATGAGCTATGATTTTTTTTTTTTACACACCGTATATACCATATTTTCTACATTTTCAATTATTTATAGCCTATATATGAAGAGCTCTTTTCCAAAACGCTATAAATCCATTTTAATAGTTTTCATGAAAATTACATTTTTTTACCTAGATCCATACATTTTGTTAATATTCAATTTATCATGTTAAAATGGTCACATTCAAATCACACCGAGCGGGTCTCGAACCCGGGTTTCCGGTGCGGGAGGCGAGCGCTCTAACAAGGAACGCCAAAGGCTACAGCCTCTCGCGTCAGTCGCTAGAGCGCCTCTTTGTGAGGTCAGGAGAGTGAGGTACATTTTAAACAAGGAAATATAGCAATTTGGCATGAAACATTGATGGAGCAGTGAATAGGTGTAGATGTCCACGATCTTCTCTCCTGATAAATTTGCAGTCAAATCGTTTTCTATGTGCAGTATGGAAAGATCGGAAAATCTGTCCTGAGACATCGCAGATCGGAGCCAGTTTCTGATTCTTCTCATCACTGAGATTTTTTTACATTAATTACAAATAATTTAGCCTTAACATACTCATTAAAATACGATAATGCAAATAAAATGAGACAATGTGAAAATATTTTTGCATTTATAGATCTGACAAAATCGATTGGCTCTGATCTGGGGGGGCAGTGCCCCCCCCGGCCCCCCCCCAAACTCCGCCTATGCTCACGTCCTGCGCACCAAAGTGATGAGTTTGTTGGTGAAAGGAGCCGTGGAAACAGTTTCCCTAGCTAAGAGTGAGCCAGGCTTCTACAGCCGTTACTTCCTCGTCCACATGAAGGATGGTGGTCAAAGACCTATTCCTGATCTCAGACATCTGAATCGCACCCTTATGAAAAAGCCGTTCAGGATGATTACATCGATGCAGATCCTCTCGCAAATATGCCAAGGGGGCTGGCTGGTTCTTTTCACTGGATCTGAAAGACGCTTACTTTCACATCCAGATAGCCCCCCACCACAGGCGGTTATTGAGATTCGCCTTCGAGGGAGTGGCTTATCAATACACTGTCCTCGCCTTTGGGCTGTCGCTGGCCCCCCGCACTTTTACGAAGTGCATGGATGTGACTCTTTCCCCGCTGAGACAGACGGGAATCCGTATCCAGAATTACCTCGACGACTGGCTCATTTTGGCCCAGTCAGAGGACGAGATTCTATTTCACAGATCCAAGCTCCTCAGCCAGTGAGAGTGCCCAGGACTCAATTTTGCCAAGAGAGCGCTGTCCCCCAGCCAATTTTTTTTTTTCTGGGAACAGTTATCGACTCAGCCCGAATGAGGGGGTTGGTCACGCCAAAACGTGCACTAGCCATTAAGCAGCTCGCGGTTTACATTCAAACTCGGAGTCCCTCGCCCCCTCAAAGCGTTTCAAAGGATGCTGGGCCTCATGGCCTCAGCGTCTTCGGTACTTCAGCAGTCTGATGCCAAGCCCAGTACTGGTGTTAGTTTGCCCGGGCCTCCGGTCAGCCCCTGTACTGGGCTAGGTGTCCGTATGGCCTGATTCCCCTTCAGGTAATCCCATATGTGTATTCTCCATGGTAAGGTTTCCCTCATGGTAAACCCGTGTCTTCTCTTTGACAGAGCTCTCTGTCAGGTTCTGCTGGCAGCCCTCCTCCCTACACCAAGGTAGGATCTGTCCCAGAGCCCAGTCGTATGTAGTACTGCCCCATGCCTGGGTCAGTCCATATCAGTGTCTCCACATGTTACCTCCCTTCAGGCAGGATGTGGCCTCCGTAGCGCCTTTCTCCGGAAGGCTCGCTTCCCTGCCGTTGCTGCCAAGCTGTAACAACAAATAGGAAAGACTTGAAGCCGTCTTTCACTGAAGGTCGAAATCCCTTCTGATTTCTGTGGCGAAAGGAACAGTGGCTTGACTATCTCCAGCAGCGATGTAATCAGTGGTCCCTGCGGGCACCAAGGTTAGCGAATTTGCGCTGGGGCGGTGGGAAGGTTGCAACCTCTTGCATGGCATTTGTTTGTCACGTGCTTTTTTTGACCCACTGTATGTGTTGTAGATGTTTTTGCAAGCTCTTTAAATGGTATGGAAATTATTTAAATGCTGTGACACTGTGAATTATTACTGCATGGTTCTTGTCAGAATGACACACTTAAACTAGTTTAGCAGACTAATCTAAAGCTCTGTTGTAATTACGCTTGTTGTTGGCCATATCATGTGGTGACTGGGAGAGAGATAATAAAGCTTAGAGCTGCTTTCTCTTGATCCTTCACCTGATTTTCCCTCATGAGATCACATCAATGCATATGTGGCACAGATTATTAGGCACTCCAGTGGCGATAGTTGTGTGGTAGCCATGGCTTTTCCTCTATTTTTCTTTATATGGTACCTAGAGCTTTCCATCATATGCTTATGCTGGTACACGTGTCTTTGTCATCTGCAGAGATGGTCACCGATGCCCTGTAGCGTCTTTTTTCTGCATATACACACAATACCCTCTTGTGTCACAGACTGCCTGTACTATTCTTTTAAAGCTAATGGACAAATACAAACTTTGACTATATTAAAACTGATAAGAGGCCGGTTTTGAACACAGATGTATCCTGTGTATACAGTGAGATACAGGATGTGACATAAGCAGATTTTGAAACAGATAACTTTGAACCGATAAAAATAACAAAAATTGAAATATCTGAGTGAACTTCTTCATGCATATGTACCTACCCGAACCCTCAGGTCTTCTGCTTCTGTGACTCTTGTTGTACTATATGTACATTTGACTACCATGGGAACTAGAGCCTTTAGTTGTTTTGCTCCGACAATTTGGACGACTTTACCTCAAGATATACGTATTAGTCTTAGTCTTTCAATTTTTAAACCATGTCTTAAAACTCATTTTTTTAGATTAGCATATTCTGAGTGATTTTAGTTATGTTATTAGGTATTGATTCTTCGAATTATTGTTTATTGTGTTGTTGTTGTTTTCTCCCTTTGTTTAATTATGTATTTTATTATTGTAAGGTATTTTATTATTGTAAGGTGTCCTTGAGTGTCTTGAAAGGCGCCCACAAACACAATTAATTATTATTATTATTATTATTAAAAAGGTGTCTATTTTCCATTAGCAGGCAAATCACAAAGCACTTTAAAAAAAAAGAAAGAACAAAAAAAAAAAAACGTATAGCCCTCAGTCTCAGTCATGAACCATGATACTAGATAGCGTTTGATTGGACGACATTTTGGATACACATGTAAGTACAGGACATTGCCATCAATATTTTTTATCTGTTTTCTAAGAAAATTATTGTATAAATGTGTATGAAGTTATTTTTTTAGTAGTACACTAGTTTTTGTAAAGAAATTAATTATTTTTATTTATAAAGGATTGATTAGATTTATCAAAAATGTCAATAAACACTTTTTTTTGTTACAAACGCAGAATGTATTATTTTTTTGTTAAAAATGATCAGAAATCAATATTTGAGCAAGTACCTAACCAGCATTGTTCAAAACTATGCTAAAGTAAAAAGGGTTCCTTTTTTACTCCAGAGATCACCATAAGAGCTGAATAAAGTGATACAAAAATTGATATTAACATTACTAGACATGTTCAGCGATTTTCACAAAGCACTTTTAACTAACAGTATACATATACACAAACCGTATGCCTTTTCGGAAGGGGTTGCTGAATAAACTTATAAACCGTCCTTTTGTGCACAATTTGCCATCATTAAGCGTTCGCTCTTCATCCATACAATTTCTCTTTTCTCTCTCTTTTCCGTGAAAGCAGATTCCATTTCAGAATAAGAGTCCCCCATAAACAACGGAAATAATGCGATCCTTAAACAATGTTTAACATACAAAATATTTAAAGGGCAAAACAAATAGAGAAATTAAAGATACCTCTTAATAAAGTATGTTACACATACAGACTCCGTCACTTATTGATTTTATATCTGTTGGTATTTGATCAAATTCATGATGCCATGTGTCTAAACAAGATGTCCATGTCCTCCATCAGAAATATAGGCCCACAACATCAAAAATACAGCAGTAGGCTATATGTCATTGTACACAGTGAGTACTTTTTACCCCTGTGTTCACCAAACCCATATTGAGTGTTTGCTTGCTAAAAAGCTAATTTCTTGTTTCATCTGACCATAGAAGTCAGTCCCATTTGAAGTTTCAGTCATGTCTAATAACTGCATATGCTGGATGAGCTGCATATGTTTGTTTTTGGATGAGCTAGGGTCATTTTTCTTGAAACGTGCTGTTTGACAATAAAAAAGGTTTTCTGACCCCAAGATTCAACTATTTTCTGCAATTCTCCAGCTGTGGTCCTTGGAGAGTCTTTAGCCACTCAAACTCTCCTCCTCACCGTGCATTAGGACGATATAGACACAAGTTTTATTCCACAGTTTCGTAACATTTATGTTGATTGGAAATTCTTAATCATTGCCCTGATGGTGGAAATGGGAATTCATAATCACCCTGGAGTGCTCAATATTGTGAATATGAATGGAATATACGTCAGAGATATTTTACACACAAGAACTTCTAGGGGGGCCAATAATTGTGTCTGTGTATTTGAGAAAAAACTTTATTTCATAATGATATTTCCACCCATTTAAAATTCTTAATATCCAATGAAAGAATATATTTTTGTGAATTTTTTAAATAAAAGATCAAAAGGATGGACAATGCAGATTCATTTTCACAGCCTTCTTTGATCATATTTACCAAGGGTGCCGATATTTTTGGTCATGACTGCATATTGACTTTGCACTGCATGTCACATTTCACAATAAAATTGAGTTAAATGCTGCTGTCCTTAAGAATATTTTTCATGCAATTATATAAAATAGTTCCACTTGTACTTTTCGTATGTAAGTTTAATAAAGGCCCATTATTTAATTCCCACAGGTTTTGACATCATTGATATTTAGTCATGAAATGAGATCCAATAACATTCGATGTTATGGATGTCTACCCTGCACCATATGCACCATATTTGAGTGCTTAATGGTTTGTCGATCACACAAATCTGCCATAATACTTTTTTTGCCACTTTTATGGTGCCTTATCATCTTTTCTGGACATTATAGTTTGTATTAATATTTTTGAAAATTCTTTAAAAAAAGTGTTTTTTTATTTATTCCATAAAAAACTAAATTAAATAAATAACAGCATACAGGTTCTGACATTACATGAGTGTGGGTAAATCTCATCCTTTCTTCTCTCGCTCTCTCTCTCTCTTTTGTGATCTTTTTGTCCTCTGCCCATATTTAGGCTCTAATTACACAAACCGTTATCGCCACATCGTATTGGCTTTGACTAAAAATAAAAGGTTCCTTCACCTCCCATTATATTTTCATATTTGTGTTTTCCACAGCTGACAGGGCACAGGCTGATAGAATTTCTCATCTTTGGGCTTAATAACACCGCACCCTCCCTTGCTTGCTCTTCCTATTGAACTGATTAAATCAATATGGTTATGCATGTTCTCAAAAGCCTACTAGAACCTTGTGCAATTTTATGCATCAGGCAGGTGTGCTGTGAATAGATGCTTTGTATCAGATCCTCAGATCCATTCCATCCCAAATTCAATGAATGAATGAATCAAATGGATGAGTGGGACTACGCAGTATGAGCAGATTTATCAGCGGATAAGAATGTGGGAGAACAAATAAACGTGTTATGGAAAGTTGGAGTAGACAGTCTTACTTATATATAAAAAAAAACTGAATTGTAAAGATCTGAACTCTAGCAGAGAGTATGTGCATGCACAATAAGTACTTGCTGATTTCTCATTGCATATAATCTCTTAAATCTCATTAGCATTTATTTAAAATATGATATGTAAAGATGCTCATGTTTGAGGATGTAACATATATGAATTAAATGAGAATGAATTAATTTGAAAGCTATACAATGAAGGGGAAGGTTTTCAGAAAATACCAACTGAAACTGTTTAGTTCATCAAAATAAATAAATAAACAAAATCAAATTAAGTAATAATTGTTCCAATGCAGTATACTCTTCTTTTTTCAGAAAGAGAAGGTTCCCCTTCATGGGAACTCGAACTGCGTCCCCTAGGGGTCGCTACGGGGAACGCCCTCAGCGTGACTCGGTCTGAAGATACATATGTAAAAACACCACCTGTTGGCCGGCGACACTGGCCCATGACGTCACTACCGGCGTGCCACAATATAAGTGCCGCCGGGAGAATACATCATCAGCTTTTTCGTCTTCACTGACTGGTTTGTTTGAAGCGTGCAGAGTGAATCTGGTAAGAGTACAGTTTTCTAACTCTACTATGGCGAGCACTAGCAAGGCGTTTAGGAAGTGTGTGGATCCGTGTCCTCGTTATTTGACACCCGATGACACACACGACTGTTGCGTCTTTTGTTTGGGCATGGAGCACGCACGCGATGTCCTTGAGGGGGCGGTTTGCGTGCATTGTGAGCGGCTCTCTATGAGGAAGCTCAGCTCTCGCCTGTCCCTCTTTTCGAGGAAAGAGGGGCAGCCGTCTGCTTCCCGCGATTCAAGACCCACCGTTGCCGAGGCATGGAGGCGAATGAAATCGTGGGGTTCGCAGTTGGATGTGGCCGATGAGTTGGAGAGGGACCGCCCCTTTTCGCGCGTCGGCCGAGAACGAGAGTGAGCTGCTGGATTGTGATGATGCGATCTTTCTGACATCATCAGATGCAGCAGCTAGTGCTCCGCTGCATATGAACGAGTTTTTGGAGGTTATGGATCATAAAAATAAATCTAAAATAACCCCCAGCTCGAGTGAGCCTTCCTTTCTTCATAAATCTCGATGTGGAGGTTGAGAAGGAGTGGGAAAAGCAATTTTTTCTCGTATTCATAGGTTTCAGCATACTAGTTATGCTGACACTGAGGGGATGTGTGAAAATGGCTATGAGGGGATGCCCCCTGTGCAAGAGATGATAACCAGCTTATCTCTCTGTGGCGAGACATCCTCTCTCAAGGCTCCCTCCTGGCCATCTAAGCCCCTGAATCTCGCTTAAATGGCAGGGCATATGCAGCAGCAGGTCAGACCGTCGCTTCGTTGCATACGAAGGCGTACCAGACTGACCTGCTGAAAGTCCTGGATAAGGTCCAGGTCTGAGCTCGAACAACCAGGGGTCCTAGCCCATCTCGGTCTGAGGATCAGAGATGGGCTCAGAAGGCTAGTCTCGCGACTCATGCCCCTCCCCCTCCTGCGGCTAGGGTGAGAGAGAGGCGCGGGTCAGAGAGAGGCAAGCCCTCTCATTCCGCTCTAATTCCCCTGTAACCACCGTAAACTCCACCTGACCGAGGTTAGGTGGAAATTTCCTGCTAAGCAAAGGCAAAAAAGGTGAGTTCCCTCTCATTCTGAGGAATGAGTTTTCCGGGGTCACCTATGAGCAGGGTTATCTATGAGCATGCCGCTCCCTGCTGAGCGTCTGAGTTCCTTCTCATTCTGAGGAATGAGTTCTCCGCTCTCCAGAGCTCGTTATAGGTAGAGCTAGCATTGCTCCCCTCATTAGAGGGTCACCTTTGAGCATGCCGCTCCCTGCGGAGCGTCTGAGTTCCCTCTCATTCTGAGGAATGAGTTCTCCGCTCCTCAGAGCTCTGTGATAGGTCGCTCTCCTTGCTGGTCGAGCTAGCATTGCTCCCCTCACTATAGAGGGTTATCTATGAGCATGCCGCTCCCTGCTGAGCGGCGGAGTTCCCTCTCACTCTGAGGAATGAGTTCCCCGCTCTCCAGAGCTCATGGTTGGGCTTGCCTCTCCCTTCTGAGTGGCGGAGTGCCTTCTCATTCTGAGGAATGAGTTCTCCACTCTCCAGAGCTCGTTATAGGTCTCACTCTGAAGAGTGAGTTCTCCGCTCTAGAGCTCCTCATTGGTAGCTGAGTTCCTCTCATTCCGAGGAATGAGTTCTCCGCTCTCCAGAGCTCGCCGTCGGTAGAGCCAGCACTGCTCCCCTCAACCAGAGGGTCACTTATGAGCATGCCGCTCCCTTCTGAGCGTCCGAGTTTCTCCGCCCCCCAGAGCTCTGTGATAGGTTGCTCGCCTTGTTGGTCGAGCCAGCATTGCTCCCCTCAACCAGAGGGTCATCTATGAGCTTGCCGCTCCCTTCTGAGCGTCTGAGTTCCCTCTCACTCCGAGGAATGAGTAGTTCTCAGCTCCAGGGCATAGAACGTTCTTCTAATAAGTGCACACGCGAGACTTTGGGCACTTTCTAAAATCCACTCAGTGGTAAGTCCGCACATTAAAGATTCTGCGTTCTTTCTAAAAATCCCGTAAGGGTAGGGTTACGCGCACAGCTTCGTGCCCTTTTTTGAGTTGGTTAAAGCCTCGGCTTGTGCCTTGGGCCCCGCTCCCTTGTCCCATATATGTTGGGTCCAAAAAAAAAAAAAAAAAAGGGAAAAGAAAGGGGTGTACGCTACCAAGAGGTCTGTTGAGACAGTTCCCTCGGTAAGCTTGAGAGCAAGTGGTAACCCCTGAGTGATCGGCCAGGACCTAGTGAGCCAGGTGCCTGGCCATATCCCCTTAAAGGAATCTTTTTCTGATTCCAAGACTTTGAGCTATACCCTAGGCCCGGTAATCCCGGCACCTAGAACAGGTAAGTACTAGGGTATACAGCTCGGGCCTTTGGCCGAAGGGGATAATATCACTGACAGCCATCAGCCGTCCCAGGGGCAACTCCCTTAGCCGGGTAGAGCTGGCTTAGTGCTCACCTTTTTTGAGGAATTGGCTTGCATTCCCCTCAGCATGGTGAAGTGGGTATAACATTCCCCGTAGCGACCCCTAGGGGACGCAGTGTCTCGTTCCCCACTCGGGGAACCATGGTTACATACGTAACCTGAGACGATTTTTACCTTCTTACAATTAATCAATACAGTATAATGTAGCAACCATGCATTTTTAAAAAGACACAAATGAATCACAGAATGGTCCCATGTTAAGTGTACTGTATATTCCAGGGGTATTCTAAGGGTATATGATAGTGAAAAAAAACTATAGTTTAATGTAATGTTCAACAGTTCACTCTGACTCAGAAAAAGCACACACTTTGTGAGAAATCAAGATGGATAAAACTTGTCACAAAATGCATTCAATGTATTTTCTTCTCTGAGGTAATTATATCTGTCATGTTTGTCGCAACAGGATATCATGTTCACATCTGTCAACTGACAGCTGGAGTTCCGGTCCAGAGATTTTCCACCCAGTGAAGAAAGAAAGCACACAGATACTATTTAGGGATATCTTGGCATTGGGTTTCATTACATGTTTTTAATTCAATCTTGATTTCTCAAAACGGTTCACTGGTGTGCATTTCCTGAGAGAGTAAGTGTGAACTGTGGAGCTTGAGTGTCTCATGAATGCACAGTCATGCACAGAAGATCAACTAACAAAAAAAAACAAAAAAAATCGATTGATACTTACATGTACGCTGCCGTCCGTCTCTTCTGGTGACTAATCGGCTTCTCCCAACTTATAGCAATAGCCAAGCTGTGGCCAGATTCTGATTAGTCCTGCCAATAGCCTAAAGGAGTGCTAATAGCTCAATACGAAACTAACAATGTACACTGCCGTCCGTCTCTTCTGGTAACTAATCGGCTTCTCCCGACTAATCGGTTTCTCCCTTCTTAAATTAATTTTTAAGGCTACGTTGTTAGTCATTAGCGACAGAGCTAATGATTATTATTATATTTATACAAGACAATTCAGAACACTTGGCATACATGGCAAAACATACTGATTGTTTAATCATTTTCAGCCCATTGCAATTTCGACAAAAACTAATTTGTGAACATGGCTCATCCAATTAATAATTTGAGTCTGTTTTATACAGTATCTGTTTTGTAATTCAGCACACATTGCACATCTCAATGTGTTAATCTCCTTCCTGTAGCACCCAGTTTCCTCAAGCTTCCTGGCAAAGGGGACGTGCAGGATGTCACAAGGCCACTGGTTTGCATGCAGCACTTAAATCTGCTCCTGGAAAGAGGGTCATGGCCACAGTGTCATATGTCTCCCTGAGGCACGGGCTTTCTATTCTGGAGACGTCCGTCCCTCGCTGACAACCATCGGTTGGTAAATCCATCTGACCAGCATGTCAGATTCAAGGACAAGACAGATAGCTGTTCCAAAGAAGAAGAGATACACTGAAAGAAAGAGGTGATTCAGGTCAATCATGAAATCCCTTTGCTCCCTGGCCTCTGATCCTCACTTCACTCCCTGAAGATAGTCTTATCCCATCGGTCAATGGAAATTATTTTGCAGCCATGAATCTATTCTACTGGTTTTGAGACCATCTTCAGAGAAATCATGATCTTTTTCTGCCTGTATTGTTGTTAAGAAGATCGCTGCAATGTATTTATATTTCTCTGAGTCATGGCTAGTCATTTCTTTTGCATTAATGTTCAGCTCATGCTCTGTGGCCTGACCGTGTCTTTGTGTCAACATTTTTTTTATTTCATGCTAAGGATCATGGTGATTAGGAGTCATATTGAAGTATAGAATCAAGAGAACATGAGATTGCAGTCTGGACGACTGTCATCTAAGTAGCCTGTTCAGCATAATCAGCACAGATGGGTAATTAAGTTCAAACGCTGTGAAAGGTAGAATCCAGGTGTATTCTATTTTTAAAATGTGGGAGAGTTTGATTGGCAGGCTTTGACAAAGGTGGCAGCACATTTATTAAATGGATAGGACTTTAGACCTCGATTGGATGAATTCAGTTGAAATCGCATACCCTTTGAATAAAAGTGTGCACACATTTACTCACATCATGGTGCCAGGACAACTGTCTCTCTCTGAACGTGAGCAAAACTAAAGAGCTGATTGTAGACTTCAGGAAGAGACAGCAGCGGCCCTACACTCCTCTTATGATCAGTGGGACCCCTGTGGAGAGGGTGAGCAGCCTCAAGTACCTCAGTGTAAACATCTCAGAGGACCTAACTTGGACTACACACACATTCAAACACAGGTTAAGAAAGCCAGGCAAAGACTCTACCATCTGCGACAGCTGAGGAAATTCAGGGTCTCACCAGCTATCCTGAAAACTTTCTATTCAGGGGCCATAGAAAGTGTATTGACTCAGTGCATCTCAGTGTGGTATGGTAATTCCTCAAACCAGGACTGCAAAGCTCTACAAAGAGTCGTGCGTTTAGCTGAGCGCATCTCAGGGTCGGCTCTCCCCTCTCTGCAGGTCAACTACCTCAAACGCTGCAAAAGCAGAGCTGTTAAAATCATCAAAGACTCAACTCACCCCGGTAACCATCAGGAGCATGATGGCAAAAACCGAGAGACTGAGGAGGAGCTTCTTCCCTCAGGCCATCAGGCTCCTAAACACAAACCCAGTCTCATAAACACTTACAAGATTGTTAACTGTAAAAATTCTCATCACCCGTATTGCTGCTTTATGTACATACCCTGAATAACCCGTCTGCACATCCCTCTTATTCACATTACTATTTATTAAGTCCCAGTACACTGTTTTTTGCACATCTTATTTGTCTTGCACATCTTATTGTTTTGCACTTTTTATTTCATTGCACATTTTACTATTATTTCTCTTTTTTTTACCATATATATGCTCTTGTGTTGTGTTACTTTATATATTTTTATTTATTTATTATTTTGCACTGTCCACTGAGCGGACCGGATTTGACTTACATTTCACTTCTGGTTATACCCTGTATAATTTATTATGTGACAAATAAAGAAACCTTGACCTTGACTGTTGCTCAGTGAAATTTTGCTTGTTGAATCCAGTAAACTCCGGACATCTAAAAGAGAATTCTGTGCGAGCTGTGCACTATCTTTACACTATTGACAATATATATATATATATATAAATATATATTTTTTTATATATATATATATATATATATATATATGTTTTTGCCAACAAATTATTTCAGGACTATTAAGTACTAAGAGTATGTTGTTTTATAGTTTAACTATGAAGAGCATACCCTCAACATCATTATAGTATCATGTTGTGGCTTAGGGTGTTTTACTGCACTATACAAAGAAAATATGTGAAATTTGTGGAAAAAAAAACGGCAGCTGTTATTGCCAGAATTTTGTCTTTAAATATGGTAGCAACATTTTAGGTTTTGCAGATTTAAAATAAATTGACAGTAAAACATATAATTAATTTACTGATACTATGTTAATATACTAACCTATTCGAATAGTAATATCTGTTTTGTACCTTTTATAATACACTGAGTAGTTATTTCATAAAACAGTTTAAAAACAGAGCACAATGTGCTGTATTAATATGTAGGTATATTCTGTATTATTTATGTATTTATTAACTGTTTGTTTGTTAAACAGATATTTTTCTTGTATTAAATTTTGCAGCGTACTGTAGAATGACTTGTTATTTTTCATTTTCAAAAACTGTAAATATAACAGTATTTTACCGTAAAATTACATTTAATTTAAGGTTAGATCTGTAACAGGTTTTTAATATATATATAGTGAGGAAACATACTGTTAACCAATTAATACATTTTTACCATATCATTTTTATAGTGCGGCATTAACAAGTCCCCTCCCATGGCCTCATGGGATAGTAGTGTTCCCATTAAATGTGAACTTCAGAATCTCTTTACAAGTAACAGGCAATGTGGGAAATTTTTGGCTACTATTTTATGAATACTAATTCAGATGAACAGTACTACTGTAAGAGCTTATATGTATTGCTGCTCTAAGGGACTTTGTTGCGTAGCAAGCTTGTGGCTTATTAATTAAACACATGTCCTGCTGTTGAATTTCTATTTTTCAAGGAACTATAGAGCCCGGGCATGTTGGGAAATTCAGTGTAAAAATACTTAAGTATGCATGTAAACATTCAGTATTCCTATATAGATTTCCAGCAGAATGAAAGAGATTAAATATTTTATATTATTTTGAAATAATAATTTCAAAATAATTCTTGAAAAGGCCTTTTGTGTTCTGTCAATTGATCGTGTACAGTTTTCTTCGCTGTGGTATAGCCAAGCGCGGCATGGGCACTGGATAGGCATTATAAGATTAAACTATGGCCGTTTCCTATAATCCCTTCCTAATTTGATGCATTACTATCTACCAGACGGACAGTAAGAACAAGACATGCCACCAAGGAGAAGTAAAGGGCTAATAGATGTTTGGCAGTGAGGATTTAGATCATGAATCCTCTTGGGCTGAATTTTTTCATGCATTTATAAATGCTGATTTCTGCATTCTCATGCTCATTATAGAAAAGGAACACACACGATGGCTCTTCGGGAATGAAGTTGTGATGAGATGTAGATGAATGTACATTTTTAGAAATAACCTAGATTGCAAAGCTTAATGAGGAATTGCTCACTCTGCAGTGTTTTCAAATGCGTGGAAATGAATCACGTTTATTTACATATTTAGCCTTTTAATTTCATAGGAAAGTCAAGAGAAACATGGCATGATAGACTGGATATGAACTGCCATTCCTGACATAAGATTTTTCCATTCAACCTGTCAAGTTTGAGCTTGAAAATTCATACATTTCAATATCTACATATATTAATACTGTTGATCATTATTAACTAAAATGTGACAGTATTAATATATCTACATATATTTATACTGTCACATTTTAGTTAATAATGATCAACAGTGATTTGTTTCTTCACAGTTATACAGAGGTGTTATTCTATTATCATGAAATACTTGTAAATTTACTTGCAGAGGAAATATATTTTGTGCATATACTGTAGGATTGTGAAATGCAGATGGATTATTTCACATGTATTGTATAATTTAGTATGATTTCTCAGTAAATTCATTATACATGCTGAAATCCATTTAGAAACTAATATTACCAATAATATTTCTGTAAATGCTGTAAATTAAACAAAAACTGTAAAGTTTAGGCATGGACATACCAGGGTGACCTCAGTAGTATTTGAATGCTAGAACCACACTTTACATACAAATACTATACGAATACTAATGAGGTCACAATGCTGTATGTTTTTTTGTTTGACACTGTAAATTTTGCATATTCAAAGAATTGAGACAATTGCATTATTGAATACATTTTCTGTTGCAGTTGAGTTCCGCATTGTGCAAACTGGTGTTGATACTGATGTCTTTTTTGCATTAAGATGCAAAATAAACATGAAACAATACATAACATCAAACTTTGCAGTTTGTATTTGCATCTCTCCACCTGTGTCTTGTCCTTTTGTGCTTGGACAACTCATCTATTATATGTGTCCTTTTACATGAATTGAATAACTTTATGCTCATAAATGATGCATGACGAAGATAAAGACTGACAGGTGGACTTTTCTATGTACATGTCTGTCCAGAGGGGGAGGTTTTATGGATATAGACGGCATTTAGAATATGAAGAGCATAATGTATCTGACTGAAGGTCAAGCACTGGATCGAACATCTGTCTGAGAAAAAAATGAAATACAACAAAACTCACTTTAATCACTGGCACTTGAGCAAGAGCTGCTCTTGAAGTGAGTTGGTAACATTTGAATTACATGAAATTTATAAAATATCACAAGCATTTGAACTTAAAAGGCAAATAATATTGTTTTTTACATATATAACCATAGAAAGTTTATACATACTGTAATAAATCATGATAAGTTATGGTCAAGTCTATTCACCTTCAGGTAATCAGTATGGAGACTGTACAGTGGATGAAAAAGTATATGTATACATAATAATTAAAATGTATAAGTAATAAGTATATGTATAGTGCTGGTAGATTACTTACAAATTGTACTGATTAGAAATCACATAACAAAAAATTGTGGATAGTAGCATAATCTGGATTAACACAAATTAGATAATGTAGTCTGACTAAGTTTTAGTTACTTAAAAAAAAATATTAGATTGCCTTCAATTATATCCAAATCTTACAACACATACATAAACATTGCATTCATATACAACTTTTAACTACCAAATTCCTATTAACGATCATTCTGGTAGCACTTGAAAGTAGGGCTGGATCGATCCCACTTTTTCAGAACCGATACCAAAAATTCTCAGTGTCTGCCGATACCGATATCGATCCGATGCCAGCACAGTTTTTTTTTAAATCAGGGTATAATTTCTATATCTTAGTGTGTGTTCCAAACCTACTCATCACTCTTTCGTGTTTTACACACAATCTACTAAATATACAACTTTACTGTAAATAAAAACAACAAATGAATGGATATGTAACGATAATCAATGACAAAAATACTTTTATAAACTAGGTTAGTGGATAATTCAGTAGCAAAAGTTACTCTAGAAAAATCATGAGTGCACAATAATTTTATAAAATCTAAAATTAGTGCAAAACTAAATTATTGGGTAAAAAAGAAAAGTGAATACGTTTAGGACTAAATATGTTGCTCTTTCTATTGTTGTAAAATACATTCATGGAAAACAAGCAATATATTTATATATAAATATATATGCTGTAAAATTTAAATACATTTATTTTAAACGTACTGCATAGTAATGAGGCAGCACCATATAACAGATGAGATGAACAAGAAAGGCTATTAATAATCTTTCATTGCGCAAAAATATTATAATACGAAAGGCTCCAATACAGCACGGCATAAAGCGCTTATCCGCATTTCGTGTGCAGAATGATACGCTTGAAGCAACACTGGGTCTCGGTGCGCAGGCACAGCACTCCGGAGTCTGCATAGAGAAGTTCAAAGCATAAAGGAAAGAGATATTAATGCGTAGTGTATTAAATCTGTGTCAAAGTTTATTGAGCCTTTTCTTTTAACCATTTTAAATGTCAGTTACTGTGCTTGTGAAGAACCCTTCATAGTGCTCTCTACGACTACAACAGTGTTGTGATCTAACAGACACCTGGTAGAAAGTAACACGATTTAGAAACAGCATTAAGTATAATAGGAACGGTGGAGAGCGTTTTATCGTCTTGACTATAGTAACAGAACGCGGCACGCAGTTTGAATGATGAATGGAGGATGAAGTACAGCTGCAGTGGAGAGAAGTGTTTACGTGAACTTGACTTAAATATTAATCTATACCTCACATTAAATTATGTAACAGATTCAGAACACTTGAAATGTAGAGCACGAAAACTTTATAGTGTTTTTATAATGTGTTTGTGGCTTTTGTGGGGCTTAACAATAACACAATATTAGCTATGCAGAATATCGAATTGGATCTGTCTCATCTGGCTGATACCCCGATACAGCAGAAAATGTGAGTATCGAAGCGATACCGATCCTGAATATCGGATCGGCGCTCCCTTACTTGAAAGTAGCATCAGTGAAAACAGGCAGAGACAATGATAGCTTTAGCAATTATCCTTACAGAGTGCAAAGAGGTTCTTTTAGCAAGGCAATTTGGAAAACAAATGCATGATACTTACTTTGTCTGGAGCTAACGTTCGTGCACGAAGCATTGGTATTGATTCCTAAACATTTAGGGGAATTTACTGATTTGTTCCAGGATATTTCCTTCGAAAATAAAATTTAGTCACAGGTCCTTGGCTCAGATGGGGGAAGATTATGGTGGAGATTATGTTCATTAGTCCATCCCCAAACACAACACATGTAATGCCTCTTTGGTAATAACATTGTATTTATCTTCAATAGTTGCAGACTGCAGCTTCTCACTCAGGGCTGTGATTATGCTAATAGGGCAGAAAGCATCACAAATGGGCGGAACTTTTCCCCTCAGTGATGTGAACAGAGGGAGAATCTGAAACAGCTCTTTTGGAGAGACTGCTCATGATTTATTTGTTTTATAAAATAAACAAATTGGTGGATCCTTAACAATATAGGCTGGTTGTTTTCACACACTGCAGCCACACAACTGTGTTCAAACACCTTAGAAAAGTGATTTTTGCATAATAGGTCCCCTTTAAAATAGCTGCTTTCTGTTTTATTTTAAAATTTAATTTATTCCTTTGATTTCAAAGCAGATTTTTCAGCACCATTACTCCAGTCTTAACCATTCATAACCTTTCAGAAAATATTATACAGTCAATCAGTTTATATAAGCAATAATAATAATTATATATATATATATATATACAGGTGCATCTAAAAAAGATTATAATATCATGGAAAATGTCTTTATTTTTTTGTAATTTAATTAAAAAAATATCAAACTTTCTTATATTCTATATTGACTGCAAACAAACTAAAATATTTCAAGAGTTTTTGTTTGTGTGTGTTAATTCTGATGGTTACAACTTACAGCTTAGGAAAATAAAAAATTCTGTATATATAAAAAATAATATATATTCCCAAAAACTAATCAAAAAAAGATTTACAAAAGAGAAATGTTGAAGATCTCCAAAGTAGGTTTAAATATGCACTCAATACTTAATGGGGGGCTCCTTTTGCATGAATTACTGTTTCAATGCAGTGTGGCATGGAGGCGATCAGCCTGTGGCACTGCTGAGTGGCAATGACGCACTTGTTATTGAACACACATGCAGTAAAGTGTAACGGAATTCAAATTCTGTGCGTATTTTTGCTTAAAACAGTAATTGCTCCGATTCTTTATTACAACCAACAAAAATTATTTTTATTGTATTTCAAAAAGGTAAACGTAACAGTCTAAGTTGACTCGAGATGAAAAAAAAAACTGTGAAGTTGCATTATTCATCCATCTCCATGACAGCAAGTAGACTTTTAAAGCTGGAATAATAAGTGGATTAAGAAGGCTCTTTCAGATGGCAAGAGAGAGGAACAGCCTAACATGGATGGAAATGTATTGGCAAATAGGATTGTATGCATTGCAGTCAGGGAGAGGGCTACTAACAGTAGTAAAGGCAAAACTTGTTTATAGCATTTGCTGTGCAATATGTGTCGATCAGGACGGGTGCGGTTGGGTCTTTGTCTTCCCAGCCGTATTCGGGTCCAACTTTCGAATAATGGTCGGGTCCGCATCGAGTCTGGGTAGTACATTTAAGGCATTTCTCGGGTCTGCACGGGTTCGGGTCCCACTTTCAAATAAAGTACGGGTCCAGGTCGGTGCCGAGCAGCATATTTACGGGTCTTTTCGGGTTCGGGTACGAATTTTTGGACCCGTGAAGACCTATAATCTAGATCTTGATTTCCAAATGAAATGCAAAATGTACCTTTATTTGAAAAGAGGACTTTGGACCACTGAGTAACATTCAATCAACAGTATTTTTTCTCCTTAGCCCAGGTAAGATGCTTCTTGTGTTTCTGTTTCAGAAGTGGTTTGGTAGCCCTTTTCCTAAAGACGTCTGAGCGTGGTGACTCTTGATGCACTGACTCCAGCTTCAGTCCACTCCTTGTGAAGTTATCCCAAGTGTTTGCATTGGCTTTGCTTGACAGTATTCTCAAGCTTGCCGTCATCCCTGTTGCTTGTGCACCTTTTCCTACCCAATTTCTTCTTTTCAGTCACCTTTGCATTTAATATGCTTTGATACAGCACTCTGTGAACAGCCTGCCTTTTCAGTAATGACTGTGACTTGCCCTCTTTGTGGAGGGTGTCAATGATTGTCTTCTGGACCATTGCCAAGTCAGCAGTCTTGCACATTATTGTAGTTTCAAAGAACAAGAGATACCCATAATTTATACTGTAGGGATGGTCATTTAATGAAACTCAAATGTAATATTCTAATATTCTAATAATTTGAGATACTAGATTTTTTACAATAGTTTTTGTTTGTTTGCTTTTTGAGCAGCAAATCAGAATATTAGAATGATTTCTGAAGGATCATGTGACTGGAGGAATGATGCTAAACATTCAGCTTTGAAATCACAGGAATAAATTACATTTTAAAATATTGTAAAATAGAAAATAATTATTTTAAATAGCAAACATATATATTTTTTTTTTATCTGTTTTTGCTGCACTTTGGATCAATGCATCAATGCAGGCTTGGTGACCAGAAGAGATTTCTTAAAAAAAAAAAAAGCATTACAAATCTTACTGTTCAAAAACGTTTGACTGGTATTATATTATATTGCGTTATATTAAAATCAATGTAAAAATTATTCAGAAATGCAAAGAAAGTTATACAAAAAGCTTGGCTTACACTTGCTTTGATACTATCATTCACCACTGGTTGTGATAGGATATGGCTGTTGTAAACACATAGATATGAGTGCAAACATGCAACTTAAGCTATAACCATTGTTATGTCAAATTTGTGGCTAGAGGCAAATGTCTTGGCTCATGCCAGAAATCTGTGAAATAACCTTCTGCCTTAGATATACATATATCCCCCTCTCTTCATCTGTCTGTCTCTCTCTTACTCTTCCGCATGACACTAAGTCACACAGACACTGCCTATTCTTGTATTAATGTGGCCGTCTTGTCATCCTCTTGAGGAATAATATGTCCCGTTTCATTTATGTCCTGCCACACACACAAAAACACGCATGCACTCAAATGTACCCATTACCATGTGCTTGGCAAATAGCATGTCTTTATTTTCCCTTTAAAAATAAGGCGTTATTGTTTTACAGTATGCAGAATTCACAGAACAAAATTCGCATGATACCCCACACAACCTTAAAGAGTTACTCGGGGGGTTGTCATCAAAAATTATGATAATTGATAAATACATGTTATATAAAATAGTCTATAAATTAAATTCATTTGACTGGTAACGCAAATTAAAACGTGACATTTTAATCACTAATGGTAATTACATTTATGGAAAAGCTCCACTCACAAGACTAATAATTGGGGGTTTGATGATCGCCGCTACCGATGACCAGTCAGTCTACTCCACAGCCAATTAGGGGCCCTCTCCTTGCTCGGGCCCCGGGGCTTCAGCCTCGTCTAGCCCAATGGTTAATACAGCCCTGGGTACAGCACAAGTGTTTTTGCTAGTTTCAGTCCAATGGAGTTCTCATTTTCCCATACTGCGCCGCATTGTTTAAATAGCAAATGCATTTGTGCCCATTTGTGCGCCCATGGGCGTGCTGGTCTCAAAAAGAGGTGTGTACAGGTGTATGGTTGGCACGTTGCTATTTTGAGGAACTGAAAATAGACTGCGCCAAGGACCAACTCAAACCTGGTCTAAAATCTAAAGTCAATTGCATAATATATATATATATATATCACAACACGCCTTCTCTTTGCTTATTACACACAGGGACGCGCAGCAGCACACAGACATGCCAAATGTAAAAAATTAAAGGATATATGTAAATTAACGGTAAAATAATATTTCTGTGTAGGCTACATAAATATAAAAATGTCATACATGTCATATTGGATAGTCATTGCGTGTATCAGAATTATCCTAACTATTTGCTCGCGCATGAGCAGATCCGTTTGCTCTCTGGGGATGCATTCAGTCGGTGAGTCTTAAAATTCCACCGTTTAAATAGTGAATCCGCCATGGCACGAGCGCAACTCACTCTTAAAGGGAAAGGGAGATGATGGTGCATTCAAGTCATGTCGGATACATCGTTTTTACGAGTTGAACGGACATGAACGCTACCACAAAGTCATTTTTTTAAAAGTGGGAAACTCAAAATTTTATTTAAGCCAAGTTTCTGAGTTGGGGGTGTGTCAGTGAAAAAAAAATGTGTCGGATGCAATGGACACAGCCAAAGACTGTAGTTATACAGCTTCTGTATTGATGGTAAATTTGTTGAAATATTTTGTTTTTTGTAATGTACGATAAAACTATATAAGTTACTGTGATGAAGTAGATATCCCCGCTGGGTCAGCACACACACACACACACACACACACACATATTCACCACGCCGAATTCCCCTCCCCTCCGCTCCCCTCCGCTCCGTTTGGTTGCCAGCCAAGTGGGTGCACACGCCATCTTGACAGCCCATGGACAGTGCACACAGTACATTACCCTGTTCCAGATTCATCCCGACCATACATACTACATGCATTGTCTCGTATTTCATGTTTGTTTGTCACGATTGTTTGGCGTGGTTGTCTTGCTGGTGGCGCCGGCAAAGCGGAGCGATTGAGCGTCAATCGCTTATGACGTCATCGTTGGCGCCGCGTCGATGCACTGTGCTCAAAATTGGACAAACCCATTGGTTTGTGTTAATGACTGATGAATGTGAAAGAGTAACACAGTCATGTGTGTTATTGTATGGTTTTTTTTGGTTTATGTTGAAGTGAAGATTTGTGTTTATAAAATGTCTGTTGTGAATTGGTACAGAGATTATTGGAACATGTATTGTTTTATAAATGGTACGTCCAAAGAAGGGGCGGAGTCTGGCCTATAAAAAGGGAGGCCAGACTCATGTTTAGCACTTGTTAACCATGTCGAATGCGAGCGTGCAACTGTAGTGCCGTGAGCAAACACCCAGCAAAGCGAGTATACTGAGGATACCATTTGTATATATATTTTTTAGATATACTTTTCATCTTTATTTTCCAGTTTGTTGTTTCTTTGCTACTTTGTTTATTTTGGGTATTTGGTGATTAAACTGCATATATATCTTCACTCCATCACTCGTGAACTTTTTATTTATATCAACGGTGCTGTAAATAAACTACACCTTGCACGAAAGTGCATTTGCGGGTAGAGCCATAATTTTACATTTTTACGGACATTTTCTACGTCCCGAGCGAGTTGTTGGTTCTCGCAGTATCACATTTGCTTTGACAAAAGCTGATGACTGGAAGATCCCAGAAAACATTGGGGAACTGCAAAGAAAAGATGAGTCGCTTAAGTCACTGTTTGTAAAAGCTGCCAGTGGAAAAGGTTCTAACTTATGTGATGAAAGGTATGTGATTGTGAAGGATGTGTTGTACTTGCAAGCCAATGATGTTACTCGTTTAATTGTTCCTAGATGTTGTAGACCTGTTGTCTTGCACCTCGCACACACCATTCCATGGGCTGGTCATTTGGGACAGCAGAAAACATACACTCGCATCAGTTCACGTTTTCATTGGCCTTCACTTTACACTGACGTACAGACATACTGCAACACATGTGCAACTTGTCAAAAGACCAGTGCTGTGTCTCAGCGGGGCCGAGCACCCTTGTACCCTCTCCCTGTTATTTCTACTCCCTTCAGGCGTATCGCAATGGATATTGTGGGGCCACTTGAGAAGAGTAGTGCGGGACACCAATACATCCTGGTGATATGTGACTACGCGACCAGGTACCCTGAGGCCTTCCCACTCCGTTCCATTAACACCTCAAATATCATCCAAGCCCTTGTACAGCTGTTCTCCAGGGTGGGAATCCCTGAAGAAATTCTGACAGACCAAGGAATAAACTTCACCTCGCGGCTAATGGGGCGACTTCTTCGCCAGTTGGGCATCACCGCCATCAGAACCAGTGCATACCATCTACAAACGGACAGCTTGGTGGAGCGCTTCAACCAGACACTAAAGAACATGCTGCGGAAGTTTGTATCAGACACAGGATGTGACCGGGACAAATGGCTCCCCTTTCTACTGTTTGCATATTGCGAAGTTCCTCAAGCATCAACTGGATTCTCCCCTTTCGAACTCTTATATGGCTGGCAGGTGCAAGGACCCCTGGACCTGATACGGAAAAGTTGGGAGGATCCTGCTTGCAAAGAAGAGGAGAGGGGCATCGTCCAGTATGTTCTGGAGATGAGGGACCGGCTTGACGTTTAAAGAACAGGCAAGAGAGATCCTGAAAGAGGCACAGATAGCCCAGAAAGTGTGGTATGACCAGAACGCAAAACAAAGGCAGCTGCAGCCGGGGCAGAAGGTACTTCTACTACTTCCAACTAGAGGTCTCCTACCTGACCCGAACCCGCGGGTCCCGAAATACTGTCGGGTTTCGGGTCGGCTTTCGGGTTAATGTTTAATGGATAGCTTCGGGCTCGGGTCGGGTTCGGGTTTGTAGCTAAACCAAAACTATATGCAGAGGCTTCGCTGCTTTCATAGACGCACGCACACACATTGTACACAGATATCAAAGATCGCGTAGAGCACAAACAGCACGGAAACTTTTATTAGTAAAATAGCTTCGACAGGCTACTGACTCGCAAGTCACAACATTATATTTATCTGCAATGAGGCGGCAAAATCGCTGTTTTTGAAGTAACTAAGCCTCATTGCTTGTAGAGAGAGACGCGCAGACGCAGGTTCACATGCACGCGCAACATTCATCCCTCTCTCTCTCTCTCTCTCTCTCTCTGTCTCTGTCTCTCTCTCTCTCTCTCTCTCTCTCTCGCTAATTCAAATAAATGATTAATGCATTCAAATAAATACAATCCTATTTAAGATCTTATGTCTGATTTAAAGTAGACAGAATGCTAACGAGCCTTAACTGACAAAAAGTGGAAGAATTATCTTCTTGTCCATACAAAATTCATAAACTCGGCAGAATGTATGCGACCGCTGCACCTGATGTTCACAAACTTTCATAACTGGTAAATGTTTGTGAAATGGCAGAGCCTTGATTAATCTGTTTCTTTGCATGCAATCGTGAAATGCAGCCTTTTTCCTTTTTTTTTAGTTGGCTATTCGTTGGGGGGGGGGGGGGGATTTCGGGTCGGGTTCAGGCTCTAAATTTAACCGTGCCGCTCGGGTCGGGTCGGGTTGGGTCAGACAATCTCGGGTACGGGCCGGGTTCGGGCTTCAGTTTTGAGCCCGTGCAGACCTCTACTTCCAACATCCACCAACAAACTGCTGGCCAAATGGCAAGGGCCATTCACTGTGGTGAGGAAGATGGGACCAGTGACTTATGAGATCCACCATCCAGATAAAAGGAAAGCTAAGCAGACGTATCACATCAATCTGCTCAAGGATTGGAAAGAGCCACCTGTGAGTCAGGGGATGACGATGATGGTGAAGAAAGTGACTGAGGTGATGGATGAGGAACCAGAGCCAGAGGCCAGAGCACAAAGAGAACCGGCTGAGGTGACCTTGGAGCACCTGCAGGATCCCAACAGACCTCAGCTGCAAGGCCTCCTGGAACAGTTCCCTATTTTGTTCTGCTAGTGGCCGGGGAGGACAAAGTTAATCCATCACACAATCCACCTTTATGATCCAACGCCATCAAGACAACGACTTTACAGAGTGCCAGAAAGGCTAGTTGAACCCCTGAAGCAAGAAGTGGAAATTATGTTTGAAATGGGAGTGATTGAGCCATCCAGATGCGAGTGGAGCAGTCCCGTAGTCATTGTCCCGAAGAAAGACGGAACGCTACGTGTCTGCATAGACTTCCGCAAGTTGAACGCCCAGTCCCGTTTCGATGCTTACCCTATGCCGCGAATAGACGATCTGCTGGAAAGAATCGGACAGGCCCGATATATTACCACCCTTGACCTGTGCAAGGGATATTGGCAAGTGCCCCTTGACAACGACTCCAAACAGTATACGGCATTCAGGACACCATCGGGACTATACCATTTTACGGTTCTTCCCTTTGGCCTGCATGGGGCACCTGCCACATTTCAACGATTAATGGACCAAGTTCTACGAGGGTGTGAGGGGTGGGCAGCCGCCTACTTGGATGACGTGGTAATCTTCAGTCACTCCTGGGAGGAACATCTGACACATCTGTCAGAGACGCTGAAACGTATCCGAGAGGCAGGACTCACGCTCATTTCATGTCAAAAAATGTGAGTGGGCAAGGCAGGAGACCAGTTACCTTGGATATCACCTGGGCAACGGCAAGCTGAGACCCCAAGTGGACAAAGTGGATCCCATCCGACGGAGCCCAAGGCCTAGGTCGAAGAAGGAGATGAGATCCTTTCTAGGCCTGGTGGGTTGGTACAGGAGGTTCATCCCTGACTTTGCAACAATCGCCACACCGTTAACGAACTTGCTGACAAAAGCAGCAAAGAGTCCGATGGAGTGGACTGAGGACCGTGAGGCAGCATTCAGAATGCTTAAGGAGAAGATCTGCTCCAGCCCAGTCCTACAAAGCCCTGACTTCAACCAGAGATTTCTGGTCCAGGTGGATGCGTCAGCCACAGGAGTTGGGGCTGTCCTGGCCCAGGGAGAGGTGGGAGCAGAAAAACCAGTGGTCTACATCAGCAGGAAGCTGTTGCCCATAGAGACCAGGTACTCAACTGTGGAGAAGGAGTGTCTCGCTATCAAGTGGTCCCTCGAAAGTCTAAGGTATTATCTCCTAGGAAGGGAGTTTGATCTGGAGACAGACCACCGGGCACTAACATGGATTCAGACAATGAAGGACCATAACTCCAGAGTTATGAGGTGGTACCTAAGCCTCCAGCCCTACAAATTCAAGATGCGGCATAGACCAGGACAACAAAACGTGATTGCCGACTAGCTGTCGCGTTACCCGGACAGTACGCGGCCAAGAGAAGGGGGAGGTGATGTGATGAAGTAGATATCCCCGCTGGGTCAGCACACAAGCGCACACACACACACACACATATTCACCACGCCGAATTCCCCTCCCCTCTGTTTGGTTGCCAGCCGAGCGGGTGCACACGCCGTCTTGACAGCCCATGGACAGTGCACACAGTACATTACCCTGTTCCAGATTCATCCGACCATACATACTACATGCATTGTCTCGTATTTCATGTTTGTTTGTCACGATTGTTTGGCGTGGTTGTCTTGCTGGTGGCGCCGGCAAAGCGGAGCGATTGAGCATCAACAGCTTATGATGTCATCGTGTGCGCCGCATCGATGCACTGTGCTCAAAATTGGGCAAACCCATTGGTTTGTGTTAATGACTGATGAATGTGAAAGAGTAACACAGTCATGTGTGTTATTGTATGGTTTTATTTGGTTTATGTTGAAGTGAAGATTTGTGTTTATAAAATGTCTGTTGTGAATTGGTACAGAGATTATTGGAACATGTATTGTTTTATAAATTGTACGTCCAAAGAAGGGGCGGAGTCTGGCCTATAAAAAGGGAGGCCAGACTCACGTTTAGCACTTGTTAACCAAGTCGAATGCGAGCGTGCAACTGTAGTGCCGTGAGCAAACACCCAGCAAAGCGAGTATACTGAGGATACCATTTGTATATATATTTTGTAGATATCCTTTTCATCTTTATTTTCCAGTTTGTTGTTTCTTTGCTACTTTGTTTATTTTGGGTATTTGGTGATTAAACTGCATATATCTCTTCACTCCATCACCCGTGAACTTTTTATTTGTATCAACGGTGCTGTAAATAAACTACACCTTGCACGAAAGTGCTTTTGTGGGTAGAGCCATCATTTTACATTTTTACGGACATTTTCTACGTCCCAAGCGAGTTGTTGGTTCTCGCAGTATCACAGTTACATATACAAAATATGATATTATTGTATAACTACCATATGATGTATAATGATTCAGTTTACATCACTCATACATTGAATAAAAATAGAAAATAGCAAAATGATGCATTCTATAGAGTTGTAGAGATAAAAAAATATATATATTTTATGTAGAAAACATAAATTGCCATCTTGTTCTATCCAAAGTGACTTGAACGCACCTGACATGGTAATGACGACTTGTCAACTCAGGGGTCATATGATGCGATTTCAATTTTTGCTTTCTCTTTGAAGTGTTACAAGCTGATTGTGCATAGATAAGATCCCTGAAGTTGCAAAGACTAAAGTCTCAAAACCAAATAGATATTCTTTATCCAAGTAAAGATTTTGACTCACATTTAACAAAAATCCACCAACAAATTAGAAAATGGTGACATGCCAATCAGCTAATCAACTCAAAACGCCTGCAAAGTTTTCCAGAGCCTTCAAAATGGTCTCTCAGTTTGGTTCACTAGGCTACACAATCATGGGGAAGACTGCTGATCAGACAATTGTCCAGAAGACAAGAATTGACACCCTTCACAAGGAGGGTAAGCCACAAACATTCATTGCCAAAGAAGCTGTCTGTTCACAGAGTGATGTATCCAAGCATGTTAACAGAAAGTTGAGTGGAATGAAAAAGTGTGGAAGAAAAAGATGCACAACCAACCGAGAGTACCGCAGCCTTGTGATGATTGTCAAGCAGAATCGATTAAAGAATTTGGGTGATCTTCACAAGGAATGGACTGAGGCTGGGGTAAAGGCATCAAGAGCCACCACACACAGACGTGTCAAGGAATTTGGCTACAGTTGTTGTCAGAGGCATCTTAGCTGGGCTAAAGAGAATAAGAACTGGACTGTTGCCCAGTGGTCCAAAGTCCTCTTTTCAGATGAGAGCAAGTTTTGTATTTAATTTGGAAACCAAGGTCCTAGAGTCTGAAGGAAAGGTGGAGAAGCTCATAGCCCAAGTTGCTTGACATCCAGTGTTAAGTTTCATCTGCTGGTGTTGGTCCATTGTGTTTTTTGAAAAACAAAGTCACTGCACCCGTTTACCAATACATTTTGAAGCACTTAATGCTTCCTTCTGCTGACCAGCTTTTTAAAAATGCTGATTTCATTTTCCAGCATGATTTGGCACCTGCCCACACTGCCAAAAGCACCAAAAGTTAGTTAAATGACCATGGTGATGGTGTGCTTGACTGGCCAGCAAACTCACCAGACCTGAAACGCATAGAGAATCTATGGGGTATTGTCAAGAGGCAAATGAAAAACAAGAGACCAAAAAATGCAGATGAGCTGAAGGCCACTGTCAAAGACCTCCATACCACATCAGCAGTGCGACAAACTGATCACCTCCATGCCACTCCGAATTGAGGCAGTAATTAAAGCAAAAGGAGCCCCTACCAAGTATTGAGTACATATACAGTAAATTAACATACTTTCCAGAAGGCCAACAATTCACTAAAAAGGTTTTTTTATTGGTCTTATGAAGTATTCTTATTTGTTGAGATAGTGAATTGGTGGGCTTTTGTTAAATGTGAGCCAAAATCATCACAATTAAAAGAACTAAAGACTTAAACTACTTCATTCTGTGTGCATTGAATTTATTTAATACACAATTTTTACAATTAGAGTTGAATTAATGAAATAAATGAACTTTTCCACGACATTCTAATTTATTGACATGCACCTGTATGTAATTTAATCGCGAGTTCAGGGAGCCATTTTTGAGATTTCAGGATTCCCCCATTCGTTTAGATATGACTTGGTATTGTCTGAGCTGCCCGGAGGCATTGAAAATATGGTGAATGGACTTTCCTTGAAAAGGAATTTGCTGTCACGTGACTCTGTTCCCCTCTCGGGCTTGAACTGATGGTAAAACTAGGGACATTATTAACTGTTTTTACTTACAATTACAACGCGGCTTGTGGTGTTCGGCCAATCACAATGCACTGGGCCAGTTGGCCAATGAGAGCTGACTGCTTGTCGGAAGGAGGAACTTTGTAGAAAAGTGTTTGAGAGAGGTGGGGCATAGAGGACCTGCAATATTGTACAGTATTCTTTTAATAATTAGGTTTTTTTTACATTACCTGTTAGCCAGCACTCACTTTCAACACTAACAGTTGAAAAGACCTACCTAACTTTAAATTATAACAGTTTCTGACTTCAGTGTTCTACACAGACAATTTTTGTGTCTTTGGAAAGAAGACCCTTTGGGCTTTACTGTCCATCATCCAGAGTGGATAATGCTTAAAAATATAAAAAGCTTGAAAAATTGTATTTCATATAAAAACACTTGAAATAAGTCCTGGAGCAATCCAGAAAAGTAATGGGTTGAAAGTCACATGTCTCATGAGTTTATATTTCAAATCTGAAGAAGATACCAAATGTATTGAAGAGTTCTACGAACTATTGAACTATTTTAGGCATTATACATAATGTTTTTCAATTATACAATTATTATAGACATAATCTTAGACATTATTTAAGTGATTTATTTGACCACTAAAAATACTATAAGAATAATTTGAGTAATAAAAATAAATAAAGAAAAAAATAGCTTTGTATGTAGTACATACTCACGTACATATTCTGATTGCCAGACATACACTGATATGGCCAGAAATCCACACCGATTAGTGGTAATAGTCAGCAATCACATGCTGATGTGCGGTAATACAGAAGATAATCATACAGATATGGCCCATATAGTCCATAAGGGACGATCGGCATTCATGGTGATAGCCGTCATTCAGTTAGAGTAATCACAGCTGATTATCAGCCACACAGATGCTAATCATACAGATACAGCCACATTACCCAGAAAACACACATACACATATATTAAAAATGTTGGGGAAAAAAGGTATATTTTTGTCCAAAAAGCTGATCGCTATGTTCCTGCCTCCATCAGATGACAGGTACGTTACAGCGTGCATGACAGCCCTTGCCAGAGAACGCCGTAATTCAAATAAACACATTTCTGCTTCTTTTCACTTTTTTTGGGAGGTTGGTTTCATTCTGTGTGTAACACTGTATACTACAAAACCATGTTTTTTTATAACCAAGACACAGTTTTTTTGAGCGTGAGCTATTCCATAATGGATGCAAACAATAACTCTCCCTGAAGAAAGGAGACGTAAACAAAGGAATATCCATCCATATAATATTGCTTCATTGGACTAAAGTGCTCGATGTGATGTTGTTCCATGGACCCTTACCTCTCTAACTAAACCGGCATTTACAGCAGTGGATGCGTTTGTGACTCAATATTACACAAAGCTGGTATGTACTGCTTTTTATTTTGAATGTTTTGATGTGTACTCCTTACACAAATTGAGCAAATACATTCCTTATAAGCGTTCCATCAAAAAAACAGCGATCTATTGTCGATGCTTGAGGCTTAGACCTTCAGAATGATATATAGTTTGTCAAGATTAATTTTGTCCCGTTTCATTTCATCTATTTGTAAACAATGACATGTGCAAACAGAGAACGTTCACTGCGCTGGCATCCTGGTGCAGGTTAACAGGTTTTAAAGCATGTCAACATATTCTGTTAAACCAAATACAAGAAATAATGATCTTTAAGTATCATATGACCCATTTAAGTACAAACGTCCCAGGAGGACTTGAACGAAGCATGACCCTGATTGGTTTATTGCACGTTGTGCCCAAAAACACACCCATTACTCAAAAACACACCCTACTCAAGAGAATAGGGACAACCCTTTTAGACAATGCGCCAGGAGCCCCGACCATTTTTCCCATCGTTATACTAGAAAAGAGGATTCGAAAATGCCCAAAGTGCACCTGCGCCATGCACTTAAAACCATGCACTTAGATCGTAAAAATAGGGCCATTAGTCTTGTAACTTTTTTTTTTTTCGTCCAGAGAAATCCACATTAAATTGCTAGTTTCTTTTAATTCCAATTTGTTCCCCAAAGGTCCTTTTACGGAGTCTTACCTGCTCGTCAGTAATTAGCTTTCCTGGCAGAGTGCTGTAGTGACAAAGCTAACTCTTACAGAAAGCCCAGTCCTTATCTATTCCCCTCAAGCCTTTAAAAGCTTGACTTGAATTCCAAGAGGAAAGTATATAATCATCAAGAGCTCTAAAGACACATGATATCAACTAATACTTGTTGTTTGTAATTTGGCGCTCAGACCTTTACAGTAACAATGACTTCAATCAGTAAGTGATTCTATTAAATGGAATGTGATTGTAACTCAGAGTCAGAGGCGTGAGGATCCATGTGCAGCTTTATTAACACAAAATGCAAGTCAGACAGGCAGAGTTCAAACACAAGCTTCAAACACAACGTAGGCAAGGCAGAATCAGAGTCAGTGTTCAGGCTTAGGATCGGGGCTGGCGGCAAACACTTGGGATAATCAGTAAACAAGGCAGGTGTCTTGCTTGTCTTGCCTGTCTATGGTTGAGTCTCTTGGCTAATTTCAGATACTCCAGATTTCGATGATCGGTGAGGACGGTGAAAGGATGTTTAGCTCCCTCGAGCCAGTGACGCCACTCCTCAAACGCGGCCTTCATGGTGAGAAGTTCTCGATTGCCCACATCGTAATTCTGCTCGGCGGGATTAAGTTTGCGAGAGAAAAAGGGATAGAGCTTAGGTGGGTCGCCCTGACGTTGGGAAAGAACTGCCCCGATGCCTGTGCTGGAGGCGTCCACCTCTACAATGAATTCTTGTTCGGGGTCAGGATGATGTAGAATGGGCGCGGTGGTGAATCGTTCTTTGAGTGTGCGAAAAGCCTGATGGGCTGCAGGAGACCAGGTGAGGCATTGATTCCCCTTCTTTGTCATAGAAGTCAGCGGGGCTGTTACCGTGCTGAAATTTCGTATGAATCTCTGGTAGAAGTTGGCAAAGCCTAAGAAACGTTGAAGCTCTTTCAGAGTAGTAGGTTGAGGCCAGTTGACTACACTGTGGATCTTCTTGTCATCCATTGCTACCCCTCCAGAGCTGATCACATAGCTGAGAAAGGGAGCCCGAAGGTCAAAACAAGATATTCGTAGTGCCCAGTCGTGGTGGAAAAGGCAGTTTTCCACTCATCCCCCTCCCGGATGTGGATGAGATTGTAGGCGCTGCGTAGATCAAGTTTGGTGAAATATCGTGCTTCCCGGAGTTGTTCTAGAGCCGCTGGTACTAGGGGTAGTGGATAGCGGAACTTGATGGTTATGTTGTTGAGCCCTCGATAATCAATGCAAGGACGAAGTCCCCCATCCTTCCTCTTGACAAAGAAGAACCCGGCAGAAGCAGGTGAAGTGGATGGTCTAAGGAATCCCTTCGCGAGTTCCTCCTCAATATATGATTTCATAGACTCCGCTTCGGGTTGAGATAGTGGGAAGACACTTGGGAGGTTGTGAACCTGGTTGAATGTCAATGGCACAATCACCTGTTCGATGCGGTGGAAGTTGGGTGGCTTTGGTCTTACTGAAGCCCTCCGCGAGATCGTGGTATTCGGCAGGGAGTTGTAATTCGGGCATGCACGTCACACTTCTGGCTGAGGTAGAAGGAAGGCAATTCTGTCTGCAGGATTCGGACCACTGAGTGATTTGTCTCTCGGACCAGGAAATAGAAGGATTGTGTCTTTCTAGCCAGGGTAATCCCAGAATGATTGGGGTCTGCGGTGACTGGAAAACAAATAGATTGATGGTCTCGGTGTGAAGGGCTCCAACACGTAATTGTATCTCCTCCGTGATGAATTGGACTTGGCCGGAGCCCAGCGGGCGACCGTCTAGCGCTGCCACTGCCAGATGAGATACACAAGGGACAAGAGGAATGTGGTGAGTCCTTGCAAAAGTAGCATCAATGAAATTTCCCGCAGCTCCTGAATCAATCAGAGCCAAAGTCTCTGATCTGCCCCTTAATCATCAGGGTGACTGGTATTTCTAATACAGTGGATGAGTTTAAGTTACAACTCACCGCCGAAGTGTTGCGTGATGGACGAGTGGGACAGGTAGCCCTCATATGTCCTGAGAGTCCGCAGTACAGACAGATTTTTTCGCATGCGTCTTTCTCTCTCCTCCTCACTGAGGTGAGTGAATCCTATCTGCATGGGTTCGGAATCAGGGGGTGGAGCTGTATTTCCGACTGGAGCCGAGGAGAAACGAGGTTGACGTCAGGAACGAAGCAGGTTGTCAATCCGAATGGCCAAGTCAATGAACTGATCCAAGGTCTTACCCTCATCCCGACAGGCTAGTTCGGATTGTAGCTCCGTGCTCAGACCCTTGCGAAAGTGCAGCTTTAAAGGATCATCTGGCCATCCTGTTTGAGCTGCGAGTGAGCAAAAGGAGAGAGCATAATCTGCCGCCGAACCTCCTCTCTGACGTAGCGAAATCAGTTGCTCACCCGGCTCCCTCCCTCCAGCGGGGTGGTCAAACACCTCTTTAAACCGTAGGATAAAAGCAATGAAGGTAGGGAAAGCAGAATGACCATCACGCCACACTGCAGTAGCCCACTCCAGTGCTCTTCTCGTGAGTAGCGAGCAGACAAATGCAATGCGGCTATCATCCGTGGGATATAGCCTGGGTTGTTGACTCACAAACAACGAGCATTGCAATAAGAAACCCTTACACTTCGAGGGTGAGCCGTCAAACTTGTCGGGGAACGCCAGCCGAGGACTGGTGGTGGATGGTGATGGAGTCGGGTCTGGGGGAGGAGTGCTTGAGGAAGGTGTTTGGGCCACGGGTGTTTGCTGACGAAGCTCCCGCACAGCCGTTATCATATCTTCGGTCAACAAGGTGAGGCGAGTAAGTTGTTGTTGATGAGTGACTAAGATTGAGGCTTGAGCAGATACCTCAGTGGTGAAGTGGAAAAACACAGCTGGATCGATGTCTGGCGAAGTCTTCTGTAACTCGGAGTCAGAGGCGTGAGGATCCATGTGCAGCTTTATTAACACAAAATGCAAGTCAGACAGGCAGAGTTCAAACACAAGCTTCAAACACAACGTAGGCAAGGCAGAATCAGAGTCAGAGTTCAGGCTTAGAATAGGGGCTGGCGGCAAACACTTGGGATAATCAGAAAACAAGGCAGGTGGGATCAAAGTAGGCAGGTGGCGGAGAATCAGAGTCCAGTAAACAGTCCAGGTCATACACGGGGAATCATACATGGGAGAAACGCTCAGAAATGGTTGCATAGCAAAACAAGACTTCGCAAGGAGGTTATTGGGAGATCAGCTTAAATAGGCCAGAGTCAATGAGAGACACCTGTGCCGGTAATTAGTCTCAGGTACGGGGTATATGGGAAATGAAGTCCGAATGGGAGTTAATACTCAGGTGAGGCTTCCCTCTGGTGGTGATCGGAGGGAGCCACAGCGGCTGAATTCGTGACAGTGATCATATTTTACCTTTTGCTTAAAAGATTCTTGAACTACTTGAACTAGCAAAATCTGCTTTGTACCCTAAAAGGATTGTTCACATGTTGTTAATTTTCTCATGTTGTTTTAAGCCTTTGACTTCCAAAATATAAAAAAATACTATAGGTATTAGGGTTGTGCCAATAGACGATAGTATCGTGTATCGACAATAGTCAGAGATATCGACCATAGCAAATGTCTTTGTCGATATTCAAGACGATATTAGGCTCATTCTCTTATTAATGTATACTATTATTATAATTTTTTTTTTAGGCAGCCTATTATTATTGGGCAATCAAATTGCCCCGCTATTTCACCTTTGCGCCGCACCGCAAATGAGGATTAAGGCCAAAGTATACTTCGACCATCTGCGCACCGTCCATATTACGTCATTTTCGTTATCAAGACGGCTCGCAGACAGCCGCAAACCCCGTCCGCATGCAGGCAATTTGAGACTGCATGGACGGTCCGTTAGCACTCTTCTGCGGCTGAGTATACTTTGAAAGCTGCAAGACGGAACGCAGAAAGTGAAGTATACCCGGGCCTTCAGGCTAATCCTCCTCATTGGAAATGTTTTTAAAACAGACTCTAAAACTAAGCCCTAAATCTTTAAAACTAAATCTTTTAGACATTTTCTTGAAACGCTTCGAGCTATGAAAGAACATAACGAAACTGCACCGGCAGCATTTCATTTTCTTTACAGCACATCAACAAAAAACATTGATGCTTATTCTTCATCATTGTTATTATAAAAAAATATGCAGTTAAAAAGTTATCAGTCTAAAACGGGGCTGGTCAGGGGGCGTGCGGTCTGAAGCGCTGTATGACTGATTTAACCTATCCGTTTAATTTAACTTTATTTAAAAAATATTAACTTAACTGAAAATACTTTTATCTTTAACGTGTTCGTTTATGTCCAATCTTTAGTGTGAAACAGTTGCTCTTTGAAATAAATCAATTTTTGATGTTCACCTTGACTATTTTTAGAGTGATAACTTCCGCGCTGATGCGACAAACTGTCACAGTAGGACGTGCGTTCCTAATTGCGATGTATGATTGCTGTTTCCGATTATGAACTAGCCGTTTTAAATATTTTTTATATTTAACATGTTAGTTTTTCAGTATGTTTGGAAGTATATTATTTTGCTTATTGGTACTTCCAGGCTCTCTCTCTCTCTCTCTCTCTCTCTCTCTCTCTCTCTCTCTCTCTCTCTCTCTCTCTCTCTCTCTCTCAGGCACACGCGGTTTAAAATCACCAAATAGTTATGAAATAGCCTATGACAAGTACAGAGAGTCTCTCTCTTGCCCCCACCCACCCATGCACGATAACATCGTGTATCGGCGATCTCACAGGCTGGCGATATGACGATATGAAAAATGTTGCCATATCACCCAACACTAATAGGTATATGCAAATTTATAGTTTTTACTTTCAAAACCCATTGTTACGTCCCGTAATGCTGTGGGAGGTGTTTCTTTTTATGTCTACCTTGTTCTGACTGGTTAGTACTTTCAGATCCGGTGATTGGATGTCAATCAGGCATCCTCATCTCCAATAAGGACTCGGAAGTGACGCAAGACGGGAGAGCGTATTTTCTTAGATTGCTCTCACTGGTCTGTAACGCTGTCCATCATATTCGTGTTTTGTTGTAATTGTGATTTGTTGTTTACTTCGAGTTATTTCTGATTGCTCTATGCACCACTTGTTGTATGTGCTCAATTTGACAACTCGATTCTCACTTTTTCATCAAGTGTTGATGACTGGATTTATTTCTTGACTCATAGTGCTGAGACAAGGTTAGTATGTCACGTGACCTACACAATGTAACATGTAGTGTATCGCTTGTATAGAAACACTAGGTTAGGAGTGAGAGCTGTGGTGTGTATTTATGTTTTGTTAGTGAGTGTAGTTAGTTGGCGTTCACGCCGAAGATTTGCTTTCTTTTTCTTTACTTAAATTAGCGTTGAATTGGTTGAAGATAGTAGGTGGTTTTGTTTTATTAATTTCTTTGCTTTCAGCTCCACTCACGTCTCAAACTGTGACGTTTTTTTCAATGTATATAAAATGTAATTATCATTCATTTTCCTCTTTGACGTTTTCGTCATTATTTAAATATAAGAAGTAACTGAATGAAACTTTGTGATTATAATTCCTCACTAAAGTTTTCTGACAAAGCACTTGTGGTTTCTGTTTGATTCATTACGTCACACATCTTATTCTTTAACTAACAGGCAGCTTCCCCGATTCTAAAAACATCTTTAATTATTTTATATTAATTTATCTTTTTTGTGTTGACTTCCTTATTTCCCTAGACATTTATAATAATATCAACAGCCAACATAGGGAGTCGTAACACCCATACATTTGACAGCATAAGGAAAATTACATATTAAGTGTTAAAACTTTTAATTTCACATGAAATCTCGGACTTCTAAATTGTCAGAAATCTATGTATTGTTTGACACATTTACATGCACGACAAATGCTGATAACTATTACAAATCAGCTCATCAACACATCCAAATAATGAAATTAAGCCATGTTTACAGAAGATCTCACCTGGTTTTTGTCCACTTTTAATGGCAAAGCTTAAACGGGCATAGTCACAGCAAAAATAAGCCATCATGATGCCAGAAGATGATTACAGGTACAGTAAAGGTAATAGGGAAAAGTATTAGAAACAATTAACTAAACACACAAATTAATGTAGTGATGCAAACTATTTCTTAAAAGTCAAATGAAAATTATATAATTGCACAACTTAAATGCAAGTTTATTAATGGACTAAAGTGTCAGCAACAGGCCTTTTTCAAGGTGTCTTCTTCAAAAATCTACATGTACCGATCGAATTTTACTTAAACTATTTATGAATTTTACTAAATAATCAATCACACTTCAAGTGTTTACATGACCTTGCATATTGTCTGTTATTAAGAATAATTGGTGTGTGATTGTGCGTGAAAACATGCTCATTGTTGACATTTTGTCTGAAACCAAAGGAGAAATAAATTACCAGGAGCTTCTTCTCGGAAGAAAATCTACATTTGCTCTCCAATCTTATCTTAGGCTTTCTGTTCTGACTGCATGTTTTTTGGCTAATAACAAAAATTGGGTTTTCATCTCCAAGCTTTTTTTCCCTTTGTGATATATTATTCATCTCTGAATCACACTTCAGTACAGGAAAGACGAAATCACTGATCATGAGCAAACCTGACGGGTCAGCTAGGATTAATCGATGCCAACATCGTAATCATCACCCCAATTTGCTACCTTCCTTTTTTAATTTCCTTCAGCTTCGGTTGGCAATCATGCCTTTCAATCCCGCTAATAAAGTTGAGTAAATCCTGTCATCACACAGACACTATGGCGTCCATTTGGCAAAGATAAACACACACATTAGCACTGAATATAGCACTGAACACACCCTCAAACACAGTGAGGCATCTGAGGTGAGGCTAATTAGCAAGCGGTCCCATTGTCGATGAAAGTGCGGAGGTGGGGGGTGGTGGAGAATGACTGTGCGAAACAAAGAATAGAGACGTGAGTAGGAGAGCGAGATAAAAAAAAAAAAACATGTTTTAAAGACATCAATTTTTGTAATGAAAACTGTCATTTAACTGGTAGAGCGAGCAGCCCTGATATTTATAAAATGTGAACAGCGGGTATACAGGTTTGATGAGCTGATGCTTGTAAATTATGGTTAGTCTCAAAAACAAGCACTGCAAAAGCACTTAAACACATGATACACATGGATTATCCCTAAAGAATCCCTCTTTTTCCTCTGGGAACAGAATATTTGCTTCAGTTGAATCAATCAAGATGTTTATGTGAACACGGAGAGCTGGAGGCACGAAAAACATATTTCATTGCCTCGCTTCAAATATTTAGCTTCCTTTCAGGCAAAAATTATTTTAATTCAACAAACCTCTTGGGCCACAAATACACTCAATTACACCTATTTTATATTTATCAATCAAACACAGACAACTGGTTATAATTTAATGATGTAAGAAGAACAGATGTAAATGTAGCTGAGCTCATATAGCTGAAAACATTTATTCACAAATATTTATTTTGTTTTGAAATAAATAACTCACCTAAATATTGATGAGTTACTCACTGTAATGTTGTTTTAAACCTGAATGAAGAAGCATTATTTGTATATTATTTATACATTTGATAATATTTATTAATATTTTTAATATACTTTTTATATTTTTATTTTATAAATTTTATCTATATTATATACTATGTACAGTATATGTTGTGTTTTGAAAGAAATAGTGTTAATTTTGTATTATTTATTTAATAGAACATTATAATTTTTTTAATAGATGAGTCTTCCTTTTAACTTTGTTATTAGAGCAGTTTTATTAGTCTTTAATTGTATTAACATTATCTTCCTTTTTTAATTTGAGTAATTTTAGTTCTTAAACTTATTTAAGAAACTTATTTCAGTAACTTGCCAAGGCAACATATTTCATTTTAATTTCTAATCAACTTTTTCATTTTACTATATTTCAGATTAATTTCAATATTATTATTATTCAAAATATGTATTCATATTTTTAGTTAACATTAACTCTGGTTTGACTTTCTTCTGTGGAACGGTTGGAATGAAATCTGGGTGAGTAAATGACAGTGTTCATTTTTAAGTAAACTATCCCTTTACATTTCGAGTTCACTTTGTTTTGGACATGGCTAAAAGTGGTTCAGTTTGAGTGGGTGAGTTGTTTACTTTGTAATAGGTTAATTTTGCAGTAGTACTTTTGGTCCATGTTCACTAGTCTGATTTATTGCAAGCATGGAAACAATAAAAATGAGTGATTGATAGACTTTTTGATCTCATATTTCCTAGAATTAGTTTGTGTTTTTATTGTGTAATGTGGGTTCGTGGAACAGCACCTCTCTAAAATTGGAAGGTCTTTGAAGGAACTAGATTTTTTGTTGTCATTAGTGTAGTCCATCCCAAGGTCCGTGTCTGCATGTGATCTATGTGTCAGCTAATTAAGGTGGTCTCCATGTATAGCTCTTTGAGCTGTAATTGATTGCCACTCTCATTCTCCATTCAAGAATGCTGTCTAAAATACCATCTTTTGTTTGCTGGAGCGATCCCCTGCACAACACCAGAGTGACTCCTGCAGAAGCTCTCATTCATGCCATTCCTCACGTCCTCTGTAGAAATGAAAGCAACGAGGGCTTTTTCTAATTAGTGACAGCGCCATTGGTCTGATGCTATCATTACAACACTGCTGGCTTTATTGTCTGTGCTTTTGTCCTTGAGGTCCTTATTACAACTGAAGGTATCTTTTTTCACTTTCAGGTGTCTCTTGCTTAAATCTCCTGTGTAAAGACCTTTGAAGTCCACAATCATTATTCTGACAGTGCACTTTATGTCTCAAAAAATATAAAATCATACACTTTGATAACTTTAAACTAAACTAATACATCTAAAGAAATACAATTAGTATTAAGGATATAATTAGCTTTAAAAACATACATGCTGGAAATTGAGTGTTAGTGCTATCCATTCCATTGGGTCTTTAGGCCTCATATTGTGAAAGCAATATTCATATCATTAGCAATCTTCGGACATTATTAGTTGTATAAACTGTGTTTGAGTTACAATTATTAACAATAAATCTGTAACAATGCACTGATTAAACCAGAAGGTTAGTGCTCGGACTGCAGACTGCTACTTAAGCCTGGGACACACCAAGTCGACAGCTTTTTTTGTATTTCTACAGTTATAGCTTTTCCGGTTTCCCTAGTGCGCTAGTTCTTTGGTTTAGGTTTGGCGTGTCCCTACCCTAACATGTAAAATGTGAAAAAAACTGCAATGACAATTTAAAGTTTAGTCACCATTTTTGGCAGTTGTGTAATCTTTATGTACATCAGTGGTTATGTTTATATGGACGTCAGTAATCTAATTATTTAACTTATTCTGGATAAGACAAAATTATGATTAAGAATTTTACATATGTTGCATTTATAATATTCCTTTCGTTTTACATGTTATAGGACATAGATCTATTAATGGCACATATCATTACGTCCCCATGGAACGCCATCCACCATTCCCTCCAGAATTTCATGTTGGTCTTCATTATGGTACCATATACAGTTTTGGGTATCGGTATACAATGCCTCAGCCTTCCCCTACATGACCTGTACTTCAGGTCAGATTTGGTAACCGGTTCTGTAAGGCTTGGGGTTTATTCGCGTTTACCTGTTGAAGGGGTAGATGCTATTCTGGGGAATGATCTCGCTGGTGGATATGTTTTCCCACGACCAGTGGAAATTAGTGAACTGAACGCAAGTGATTGTTCGAGACTGGTACCATGCTTTGCTCCTGTCTTTTCTGCGTGCCCAGTGACGTATGCCCAGACGAGAAAATTCAGAGATGTAGTTGACCTCTCTGAAACAGTTTTGGACAAATTCTGCTTCCTGTTGTTCCTTTACTGCCCACTCCTGTAATAACGGGAACCATTTTAGCGTTTGTTGATTGACTGTGTAGGTTCGCTACCCAAGTCAAAGAAGAAAAGATGCTATGTAAAGAAATCGTCAAGAACAAACTTCAGTCCTCTGTCCCAGAGTGAAGACAACACCAATTCATATATATAAAATGGAGATTTATTTACAAGAAAATGGACAATGCGTTTGACATAGAGATAGGGAGCAATGGCTCAGGGGAGAGCAATGCCTAAAACAACAAACAAAACAGTCCTCTGCCTAGTTTAGGGCACAACAATAACTTACCTCAAACACCCAAAAGAAAAGAGAAATAACATAAAACTTCCCTCAACTCCCTAACTGAACCAAAAACAGGGATGAAAGTAGTACCCATAGAAAAAGGCACTCTCTCCCTACAGCTTCCCATTTAACTAAAAACAATAGCAACATTCAAAATAATATTTATATACTCTGGTACTTCTCTTTAGCTTAACCAATATGCAGAGCTAAAACATACTACCTTTTGACAGTTCACCATTAAAGTGCTATTAGCCACTGATAATTCACTACACAAACTCAGTTTAACAACTATAATCCTGAAATCCCTGAATTCAGTCAGGAGCAGGGGAGAAGTGTGTCTCTCTGCTGCAAATACTGGACTACCATCATATACTCCACCCAGTCACAAGCACACTCTGTTAACGAGCTACAGGTGGTGGTGATTCAACCTGAGAGGGAACAGAGTGAGAAGGAGAGAGAAAGGGCAACACAGGGCACACAACCACACATTTGTTCCTGGAAAACATCAACAACAATAATAATAATAATAATACGTCCGGAGACGTAACACCCTCAACCTTAAGAATACAGACCATGAACTAGAGTTTTAACTACTCTCCTTTTAGCATATCAAGTTATCAAGCCTACAAGGCCCGTTAAATTTCCATCACCCAGTTCTGGAAAGGGCATCAGCCACAATGTCATCAGTACCCTGCCATTCCTAAAAACTGGCGTAACTGACGTTTGGTAATGGGAGTAGGAAATTCAACAACAGCAGCCACTTTAGCTGTCACAGGCCTTACGCAACCTTGACCCAACTTTTTCCCAACGTAAGTTACTACACCCTTAGCAAACTCGCACTTTGCTAGATTAAGAGTTAACTTAGCATCATTCAACCTGCTAAACACACTCTCTAAGCTACCGATGTGGTTCTCCCAATACCCTGAATAGACCCCACAATGTCATCCAAATTAGCTTCACAGTTGCACAATCCTGAATTTTTTTTTCTGAGCCTTTGAAATGTTTCTGGGCCATTTCGCATCCCAAAAGCCATATAACTGTACTGGAGGAAGTTGTCAGGGGTGACAAATGCAGAGATTTCACACGCATGTGCAGTCAAAGGGACCCGCCAATAGCCCTTTAATACATCTAACTTTGTGACAAACTTTGAAGCACCAACCTTGTCCATGCAATTTTCCATTCTGGGTAAGGAAAAGGAATCAGGCTTTGTAACGTTGTTTACCTTTCGGTAGTTGGTACAGAAACGAAAGGTAGAATCGGGCTTTGAGACCAGCGAGCTTGGAGAACTCCAGGGACTTTGGCTGGGTATAGCCAGCCCGTTTTGAAGCAGGTAGTCTACCTCAGTTTTCATGATTTCCCGTTTTGAAGGGTTTATGCTGTACAGGTGCTGTTTGATAGGGACATAGATACCTACATCAATATCACGAGACATCATTGTTGTTCTTCCTGGAACATCAGAGAACAGTGTGGGACATTTTTGTTACAACTTTACAACATCTTCACACTGCTTTGTAGGCATGTAGGATAAATGTGAATCTTTATTATCCAACATAGCGAAATTGTTTAAACAAACACCAGGAGTCTGAGGTTCAGCCAGCATCAAATCTTCATCAACAGGAACACAGTCAGAAACCACCGGAACACAAGGTTTACATTTATCCTACATTTCATTTTTAATTTGACAAAAGCTTGAAGTGCAGGTAATTATTAGTTATGCTACAGAAAAAGAAAACATTGGAAAACAAAATAACAGCCTAATTTACTGATTAAAATCTAAATCTATTAAAAAAATAGTCAATGTCTCCTTCATAAAGAATCGTTTTTTTTAATGGATGAATCAGCATTTGTGAATGGATCTCTTTAATAAATAATTCAATGACAAACATACACTTGTCGCCAGAGATAATTGAATTATTAAAGTGTCAAAATAATTTCAAAAGGTGGTTTACTCTATTTTGATCTACATATGTGTTTATACCCAAACTCTTAACCTTTATCCCAGTAGTTTGTTTATTTAATTGTTTATAACGCATAAATAATGGTAATGCATTAAAATAACTTTTGTTCTGCTCTCTCCTGAACAGTGGCAGTGTGAACGCACATTTGAATGTTACAGTGTGATGATCGTAGCCTACTTTCAAAGATTTAACTAAAGCCCCTAAAGTATTTGGTATAACATGATGTTTAGATCGCAAGCATCAGCATGAGAATAGCATGTTTTGTCGCTACCCCTGTTATTTAATTAAAGTGTGACATTGAAAGTGTGAAGGCTGACCCTTTTATTCATTAACAAGGACAGCATCAAAAACATGAGCTGCTCCCGCTCCATTGAATGCTCGCAATGTGAAAATAGTGTTATAGACACAGGAATAAGATTGTGTGGGTGGTTTGAATTGAGATCATGATCTTTAACTCTGCTGCTGTGATTGGCTAACTTCATCGCACCACATCCACGGCCTCCTTTACAGTGTGTTGTGTTTTGATTCTCGAGATGGCTAGTGCTGTGATTGAGCCATGGGTATATGTTTGAATCCGAGGCAGAAAAAATGTAAACGCTGCAACCATTTGCAATGCAAAGCAACAAAACATCAACCAAATATCTGCATACTACTGTTAACAAAATTCCTAAAAGATGATGGCAATAAAACACTAGCTATACATTGTGTGATGTCTTATTGATAGCAACAGTAACATAAACTATAATAAAATATATTCAGCTAACATAATAAAAACATTTAGCTGAAGCAAATCATTCTGATCTCAGTATTCACTTATTTTATTTCCAACGCTCTGATGATACACTTGTTCTTGATAGCTAAACGCTGGTTTGATGTTTATTACAAACAAATTATAAGATTAATAATTACATGTACTTACCTGCTTGGCACTGCTGTGTCTTTCAATAAAAGATACTGTGAAAAACTGGCAGCAAGTTTAGAATCATTTACAAAACAGTCTGTTGTGAAATGTAAATAATGTGAAAAATCTTGGCACTCGGGCATTTTATTAAAAATAAACTTCAGCCATGTATTTCAAATATTCAGAATTTCGGGTAAGCTATGCAAAATGTTGCAATAGCAAAACAAAATTGTAGTTGATTTGCACAGTGAGGTCCAATTGTAAAGATTGTTAGGGGAACTTTAGAAGTAAGACTAGAAGTAAAACTTTGTTTGTTTGCTTGTTTCAAACAGGCAGAGACAAGACTTGCAAGCATAATAAGTTAATTATACAGTATGAACTAAATCTGAAATAAGGAATAAATGGAGATGAGGATCATGGCTGATGCTGCTGCTTCACAACCACTTTTAAGAGACGTGTCTGAGATCTGACTCTGCTTAGTCCTTTAATCTTCTTTTATCTTGGATAGCATGCCAGTGGTACTTGAAAAATGTTGGCAAAAACTCTTAAAAGTCAATGATCTCTAGGCAGTGCAAGAAGGCATTTTTACTTTAGTTATGGAATTTAATAAAGTTTGAAAGAAGTATTTATATATATATATATATATATATATATGATATACCACAATCACAGACAAATTCTAATCTAGACAAGATTAGATTTCTCAGAGGACAGCCTAAAAACAGAGGGTATTTTTTAACTGAGGTTGTGTGAGAAAGAAAAATAAATCGGACAAGATTAATATCAAGTGCGTCTGTGAAACAGAAATTTGCATTTCCTCTGGGAAACTTAGTCTTCTCCGAAAACAGGCTATTGTCATGTAAATGTGAAATTGCTTGTGATGGCAAATGTGAAATCTTGACAAGTTATTTTTTTTAATTTGGCAAATTAACTATGTTAGTATAGAAAAACACATGATCTTATTTTTATTTTCTTACACCAGCAATCTGCATTCCATCATTTATCTAGCTTTTTTCCCTTTGAATTTCCTTAGCCTTTCAGGTGTGTGGCTTGATGTGATAGCAATCTATTACCTATCTCCTCTAGAAAGCAATAAAACAAACTTCACGTTAATGTATGTCTAGAGAACACCCAGTTTACCAGGCGTTTGCTTTTGAGCTTTTGCATCGCACATTCTCAGGCTTCCTATTATTTTGCCTGTTCAGAATAAAGCCTCAAGCAATGTAATTTATTATGTAGATGATGTGTTTTGACAGCAAAGGAGAATCAGACTACACAAGGAAAACAATAATATCTTCGACAATCCTCTAAAGGAAAGATTGACGCACATGCTAGAAATAGGCTAAAAGCACTTAGAAAACAAATGCAAAGGTGTAGCGCCTCATGTTTTGTTAATGCTAACATGTGGAAAAATGAGCGCTGTGTTATTTCCTGTGATGGTGTTATGCTCTGCTCCTTATCCTCCTTTATCTCTGTATATATCTTCTCTAGGCGAACACTGGAAGCTAATCAGGCAGAGAATTAGAGTCCCTCACTGTTGTGATGTCCTCTGATATAACACCTCCGGTAACCTTAATCAGCCAGCAACAGTTGCACACAATATACAGGGCTGCTGTTTTTCACAGCTCAATTCAACCAAATTATAGGCTGTACAATATCAGGCCAAGTCCCAAAAGGAAGCCGACACAGAGGAAAGAAATATAATTTGTGTTTACCTTCATCTGTCTTGATCAAGGCACTCAGCTGAATTTGGACTCATTTTCAGTGTGTTTGTGTGAATCCTAATGGCACAGCAATGTGACCCTTCTTTTACCAGCACCAATTGTTGCTAGATACCTTGAAAGGTGTTTTGTAACAAAATTATGCGTTCAAAACTTTAATAATTTATTTGAAAAATGCTCAAAAGAAAACCACTTTTCTCAAAAGTTGCTTTAAAAAAAATTATAATAAATACTCCATACCTAAATGTAACAACTAACTAATAATAAGCAGCAAGTTAGGAGTTTATTTAGGGAAAAGTTGTATTTAGTTAATAGTGAGAATTGGCCCCTAAATTAAACTGTGACCGAAAAATAAATAATGCCTATAAAATAATAATACTTTTTTGTTATTTTCAACACAATCTCTATTTTACTTTTTGACGTGTTTTCCTTTAAGATTGGATTTTTATAGTTTTAGTGACTATTTGGAAATTAATAGTACTGAAATACTTTTTTTTACAATGTCAACAGGAACAGTTAACCCAAAGATGGAAATTTGCTGAGATTTTACTCACATTCAGGCCATCCAATATGTAGATGTTTCTTCATCAGAACAGATTTAGAGCAATTTCTATAATTTATATAATGTCCTCACCAATTGGAGGGGGGGAGTTGCGCGCTGGAAAAGAGAGACCTTGCACTCGAGCGGGAGTCAGCTTCAGACACATACTATTTTAATTTGCTACAAGCTGGATACACAAGAAGCACATTCAACTCGTACACGAAGACGGTTGTCGTGGTAATAAAAGTTCGCGTGTCTGCACTTACAGTTTTTATTTTCTTGAAACAATAAGTTCAGATCTCTGAACAGTTAGTTACTTGTTCACATCAGATTGGAATTTATTATTGATTTGTGCAAATTGCAAATGCTTTGGCACGTGTCCAAACAATAAGTACAATTGTCTGCAGTTTGCACAACAGCTAATTGCATATGGCTTGTTGATCAAAACTGACGAGTCGATTCTCACTTAAACTGTCAAACTCTTCACTAATTCTCAATCATTTTTCATCGTGTAAGCCATCACATTCAAAACGATACATTCAATTATGAAAAATTGGTATATATGCATGTATATTCCATAAATATCTGACATTGAGATTGTTTGTAATGTCTGCTAAATTGGCAAATTACCCCTAATTGAAATACAATTTGAATCAATCATTCAACCATTTAACCAATCAAGTTTGGGAGCATATATATATATATATATATATGTAGATCATAGACATGATCAGATGTCTCTGTTGGATGCCATGAATGCTGCGGCATTCAAGGAGATTTTTTTCCCCGGAGCAGGGCAATGGAAAACATCAGATGTGATGTTGATGAAAATCTTTGGCCTTACAAACAAGAGCGACAGGGTGTCCACCAATATTTTATTTTCCATGGATGTTATTTTGTAGTTGTTTTGTATTTTTGTGTATTTGTGGTAACATAATAAATATGTCACAATGTGCATGACCCCATTAATTATTTCCCTTTCACACTTATTATGGAAGATGATTATAAAATCCAGCAGAAACACTGTAGAGTACTTGTTGAGACACTTGCAGGAGCTTGTGAGATGTTTTGAAGCTGTTTCTCTTGAAAGCAAGTTTAAGAGCATGTTATGCATATTTACGATGCTAATTCAGTGCTTATGCAAATGTGAGATCTCATTAGTTGCACCAGTCCTTCAGCTCCTATTTGTCCATCTTGCTGTTCTTCGTGATTAGAAAGGAGCAATCAGGCTAGCTATCTTTGATAAATTTTATTTGGTTATTGTTTCATAGAGTATCAACTGATACATTATATCAAAATTATTGTGTTAGCAGCATATGCTATCATTTCAATTTTAAATGTTAAAATAAATTAAAATAATAATTATTTCTAATTATAACATTAATTCCTGTCCTTCCATTACAGAAAAGTAAATTAGTTTCCTTTCATGCTTCTGAGAGTCCTAAAATTAAAATCAACAACTCTTCATTATTTCCTGTCACCTCTAAACTATAATTATCAATAGAAGTGATGAAAACAAAAAAAAACATATTAAAAACATACAGTTTTAGATTATTTATTTAGTTTTCCGTTTTGTCTAAAGATTCAGTAGAGTTCCATAAAAAATAGATATTTTATTTAAACTATTTAAAATAGTTATTTTATTCTGTATTTACAGGCTTTACAGGGTTAAACTGGGATAAGCAAAGGAGTATTTTAAGAATACGTTTTAGAATAAATTACAAACTTCACCTTTACACCAAGCCAACTAGCTTTTCAGTAAAAGTATTCACTCTAACATTGTCAGACAAACTGATTACTGCTATAAACTTTTAAATCCTTCAAGAGGCTCATGCAGCTAGTTTAGAGGTCGGGACAGTTGAAAAACTGATAAATGGTTTGGTGTTTAAATAAAGGGCAGAGCAGAACGAATGAACAGAAAGAGAGTTCGGGAGCAGCTAATGACGATAAAGGATGCATGAAGGAGGATTAGTGAATGAGAGTACAGAGGGACAGAGGGACAGAGGTGGTTCGAGTAAATGGAGAAACTACTGCTGCAGGCACATTTCTCCACAGACCCTTGTCACATAATTAGATCTTGTCTGTCTCAAACCCAGACCACAGCAGTAAAGCACAATTTGATGGTATTTCTGCAGCAATTTGGTCTAAGGGAGTTTGTGTACATGTGTGGTTTTGCGTCAGTCAGAAAACAAGAAGGACCAAAAATGGAAATTCTAACCTCCATAGTAATATTGATGTGTATTTTAGAAGCCAGAAGTATGAATTCCCTTTACTTTTAAGTTGCTAATGCACTGTATGTTATTTTCCAGCTAGTTATTTCTACTTCACGCATGTAAGCTGCTTTAGGCACTGCTTTCAGACATGTGAGACAGTTGATACTTCTAAATAGACCTTTCAGGTTGTTCACTTGCCTTAAAACATATCAAAACTCTGAGAAAAGCCTTGGTGAGCATATAAGACAATAATGGATGTTAATAATAATAATAATAACAGCAACAAAACAACAACTATTAAAATAATAATATTTCATTTTGTATTAATACATTTGTATTACTAATGTTTTATGATAATAGTCTTGGTGATCATAAGAGACAGTAATAGATTTTAAATAATAATAATAATCGTTATTATAATTATTTTAGGACATAATCTTTCTTGGTTGCCCTTTTATTCCAGCAGCCATTTTGTATTTAGTCTGACATTTTAAATTGCTGATGAAAAAAACCAACAAAATTGGCTTGTTGATTTTCCACCTCAATGATGTGACAAATCCATTAATCAATGAATCCATTAGTCACTAATCAATTCCAGATTATGAAAAAGGAACCTATTTGGTTCAATGTAAGTAGATAGACAGCAGTAGTCATTTTCTGGGCTTGAAACATCCTTCATTGTGATATGGAGAGCAGCACGGCGACATTCAAGAAGTTTGTTAATTAACAGTGGTGTGTGTGCAGGTCCATCGTGGTGGGGGTCAGTGGCGTCTAAACGGAGTAAACCATACTTGAAAGGTCAGTAGTTTATGTCACTGCAGTAAAACCTGTAGACATTTCAGCCACAGACCTTTTTCAAGCTTGAGCCACAAGTTAATTTGTCAACGCAAGGATCACAGCGAGTAATTAGAGATAGAAAATGTGTAATGAGTGCAAAGACTTCAGTAAGAAAGATGCTTGTAATTTGAACAGATTTATTTAGTTTCATATTAAGGCAATTAATTGATCTTTGTGTGTAAAATCACAGTACCTTATTGTGCAGATTCTGTTATGAATTTAGATATATTGGTTTATATATACAGGTTGTTTACACAACAACCAATGGTTCATCGTCCGGCTTAAGACTCAGATCAATACATTCAGTTTTGTTCAAATGCCAATTGAGATTTGTACTTGGCCTTTTTCTAAGTCCCTGTACCTTTATATGTGTTAGGATCAAATGGTTCACCTAAATTACAAGAAAAAAAATATATATACATAGGCCACCATTCATCTCTCGCTGTGCGTTTTCCAAAAAATGTTAAAAACAAGTTGCTTTTGATTGGTTTTGTCTGTGATGTAGTTGGATATAATGTTGAGTGCTCTTTTTATCATTTGAGTAATTTCTCCTTCAGTCAGCATTCACTGAATGAAACTGATGACTTCTGACACATTTCTGCAAAATTATCCAAAGAGCAATTTTAGACATTGTCAAAGCTGGCACGCACTGCCCTCTGTTCGCCTCACTGCCAGAGGAATTGTGCTGCTGATGAAAATCATAGTTATTAATCACAAAAAGGCAGATCTGTTTGTAATGCTCAACATTATTCTTCAATCTATATCAATGCATATATACACCTACCCACACAGACGCACAAACATTAGCTGCTGTTCATCCACCCATTAAACATTAGAGTAAAATAATAGTCACTGGTCAAAGGATCAGACAAACCATTCATTGCTCCATGATGTGCAGTCATTTTTGTCAGAATTTATTAATGTATTCAAAAATACATAAAAATACAGTTTGTACAAAATGGCATGAAGACACCCCTTCTATGACAATATATATATTTTTAAATATCTGTATTACAGTTGATTTGTTTTTGGAGCTAAAGTATATTCAGTGTGATACAACTGTCTTGATATAATATTGGGGAAAAAAGCCTCAGTAAAAGATAAAAAATAAAATACAATTTCAAATAGTTCACAATTCTTTATTATTATTATTTAGATAAAACTGAGTTATGATAATATTTGGAACTCTTTTGTCTGGAAAACATAGTCAGTTTGACTATGTATTATATACATATAAAGGTACAGGGACTTAGAAAAAGGCCAAGTACAAATTTAAACTGGCATTTGAACAAAACTGAATGCATTGATCTGAGTTTTAAGCCGGACGAAAACCATTGGTTGTTGTGTAAAGGCAAAACCTGTATCTATAAACCAATATATATATATATAAGTTTATAACAGAATCTGCACAATAAGGTACTGTGATTTTACACACAAAGATCAATTAATTGGCTTAATATGAAACTAAATAAATCTGTTCAAATTACATGCATCTTTCTTACTGAAGTCGTTGCACTCATTACACATTTTCTATCTCTAATTACTCACTGTGATCCTTGGGTTGACTTATTAACTTGTGGCTCAAGCTTGAAAAACAGGTTTTACTGCAGTGACATAAACTACTGACCCTTCAAGTATGGTTTACTCCATTTAGATGCCCCTGACCCCCACCACGATGGACCTGCACACACACCACTGTTAATTAACAAACCTCTTGAATGTCACCGTGTTGCTTTCCACATCACAATGAAGGATGTTTCAAGACCAGAGAATGACTGCTGCTGTCTATCTACTTAGACAGCAGCAGGTAAATAGGTAAATGACTCAGGTAAATTACTTTTGGATGCTGGTAAGATGGCGTCGGTGTACGTGGCATGCCGTCTAACCTCTCCGCTACTTTGTGTTGTCTCCGTTTTTCTATCCGTGTCGAACTGTTACTCCCCTCTGGTCTATGATCGCCAGTTACTTCTGGATATCAAAGACTCTGTTGTGACCACCTATAACTCAGAGTTAGCAAGCTCTGTGGTTAGATCACAATCGTGTTTTTCAAACTCTATCTTGGATATTCCTGATTATCTGCGCAGATGGCATCCTGTTATTTCCCGGAGAAAGCATCGCAGGAGACGCGGGAAGCGCGGAGGGGTTGCTGTCAAACTGAAAATGGAGTTGTGCACGGGCCACGTTTCCAGCTTCTTCCATATGACACGGAACTTAGGCGATGGCCGCTGTGCTGTCTGGTGCTCGCTGGATCTTCCTGCTCGCTGGCTTCAACCCATTCACCTGGATTCTCCATCTAAAACCTCTCACTACTCTCCTCTCCGTGTTCGCCGGGGTGGAGTTAATGTTCAGAATCTTCGCTCTTTGAACAGAGCCTCTACTCCCGTCATCTCTCCACCGCCTACCAGGATGGCTCTGATTAATGCTCAGTCGCTAGTCAATAAGACATTTTTATTAAATGACTTTTTTACTACTCATGCCTTGGATTTTATGTTCATCACAGAAACTTGGATTAAGGTTGGTGATCTGAGTCCTTTCTCTGACCTTGTTCCAGCAGGCTGCACATTTTTTAATTTGCCCCGCTCTTCTGGCTGCGGGGGTGGTCTAGCAGTAATTTTAAATAACAGTTTAAGTATCCACTGCCGATCTGTTCCGTCTGCTGTTTACGGTAGCTTTGAAGTACAGTTGCTGCGACTGGAATGGAATGATCCTGTTTTGTTAGCGCTGGTGTATCGGCCCCCTCACCTAGTTAAAGACTTTATAAATGAATTTACTGGTTTTATGGGTGATTGCATAACAAAGTATAACAATATTCTTCTGCTAGGTGATTTTAATATACATGTGTGCTGTCAGTCTAAACCTCTGGAAATTGAGTTTCTTAGTCTCATTGACTCATTCAATATGGTTCAGTGGGTGAAAGACCCTACACATACACACGGACATACTTTGGACTTGGTTCTCTCTCACGGTTTTTCTATTACTGATGCTCAGGTTTTTAATACTCTGCTCTCGGATCATATGCCTGTATTATTTACGTTGCCTTTCTCTCAGATATGTTCAAGCATTACTCCTACTGTACAACTGACTCGTTCCTTTTCTTCCCACTTTTGTGATGACTTCACAAACACGTTTAACAAGGTGTGCTTGTCTCTGTCCCTGGAGTCATTTTTACCTGACTTAGATGCCGAACAGCATCTTAGTCTGTTTAATACTGCCTGCTCAGAGGTTTTGAATACCACTGCTCCTCTTAAACCTAAGAAGTCAAAACCTAAAACTGAACCATGGCTCAGTGATAACATCCGCTCTCTGAGGCAAGCTTGTAGAAGAGCTGAACGAAAATGGAAAAAGGACAAATTGCAAATTTCATATGAAATGCTTAAAGACTGCCTTGAAAATTTTCAGAAAGCAGTTAAATCCGCTGTCTAAGTATTTTTCAAATTTAATTGCATAGAATCATCATAGCTCTAAAGCCTTATTTTCTGTTATAAATTCTGTGTTAAACCCTCCTGTAAATGTGATTTCAAATCCCTCAGTGTCATTATGTGAAGGTTTCTCAAGGTTTTTCTGTGACAAGCTTACGACTCTGAGATCTCATCTGCAACCACTTGCAAATGTGTCACTTAAATTGGGTTGCTCTTTAGCTATATGGAGTGATTTTGATCCAGTTTCTCTCAAGTCTCTCAAAGAAACTATTGACCATTTGAAACTTTCCTTTGGCTCTCACTATGTTCTCCCTCCACGTATTTTAAAACAAATTTTCGACTCGGTTGGACCAAGTTTGGTGTCGTTTCTGAATAAATGTCTAGTTTCAGGGACTATACCTGATAGCCTCAAAGAAGCTACTGTGACACCTCTCCTTAAGAAATCTTCTCTTGATACTAGTAATTTGAATAATTTTCGACCATCTCAAATCTTCCATTTATTACAAAAGCACTGGAGAAAACTGTGTTCATTCAGCTACAATCTTTCCTTAGGGCAAATCATATATTTGAAACCTTCCAGTCTGGTTTTAAGCCTCTGCATAGCACAGAGTCTGCTTTACTATGGGTCCTTAATGATACTTTGTTGGCGACTGACTCTGGTGACCATGTTATCTTAATTCTGTTAGACTTAACCTCGGCTTTTGATACAGTTGATCATGGAACTCTTTTATCTCGACTAGAATACTTTGTGGGCATCCAGGGAACTGTTCTTAGCTGGTTCAAATCATATTTAACAAATATAACTTTCTCTGTCAGATTGGGTAATTTTTCTTCACTGCCTGCTAAACTTGCCTGTGGAGTGCCCCAGGGTTCTTTTCTCGCACCCATTCTTTTCACTTTGTATTTACTTCCTTTGGGCACTATTTTCAGAAAGCATGGTGTATCATTTTATTGCTATGCAGATGATACCCAAATTTATCTGCCTATCAAACGAAATAAACATGCTGCTCTGGAATCTCTTTTTGCATGCCTGGATGAAGTGAAAACATGGTTTTCTCAAAATTGTTTATTTTTGAATGAATCAAAGGCCGAGGTTATAGTCTTTGGCCCTAGTGAAAACTCAGGGAGCAGAAGTATCGATCTGGACTACCTTGCTCCTTTTACATCTTCCTGTATTAAGAACCTAGGTGTTTTCTGGGATCAGGGTCTTAAATTTGATAAATGCGGTTATTAGTTCCTGTTTTTTTTCAGCTGTGCCTTCTCTCCAAAATTAAATATTTTCTCTCTTTAAAAACTTTAGAGATTGCTATCCATGCGCTCATTACAACTCGCTTGGATTATTGCAACTCCCTCTATCTTGGCATTTCTAAATCTTCCATCGCTCGTCTCCAATTAGTACAGAACGCAGCTGCTAGATTCCTCAAAGGACAAAGTAAATTTGATCACGTTACTCCAATTCTGAAATCGCTACACTGGTTACCTGTACATCTTAGAATTGAGTTCAAAATGCCTCTCTATGTTTTTAAATCTATAAATAATCTGGCACCTGAGGTCTGGTGATCAAAAACTTCTCTCTGTCCCCAGATCACGGCTAAAGTATAGAGGGGATAGAGCCTTTGCGGTTGCTGGCCCTAGGCTGTGGAACAGCCTTCCAGCCTACATCAGATCGGCAGTCTTTAACTGTTTTTAAATCATTTCTTAAAACCTATTTCTTTTCTTTGGCTTTTAATTCACTGTGAGTTTATGGTATGAATCTGTGGGTTGTACTATGTTTTATGTTTTTGTTTGTTCAGCACTTTGGTCAGCCGTGCTTGCTGTTTTTAAATGTGCTATACAAATAAAAAAAACTTGAAATTTGAATCTTACAGTGAACCAAATATGTTAATTTTTCATAATCTGGAATTGATTAGTGACTAATGGATTAATTGATTAATGGATTTTGTCACATCATTGAGGTGGAAAATCAACAAGCCAATTTTGTTTTGTTTTTCATCAACAATTAAAAATGTCAGACTAAATACAAAATGGCTGCTGGAATAAAAGGGCAACCAATAAAGATTATGTCCTAAAATAATAATAATAATAATAATAACTATTATTATTATTAATACATTTAAAAAACAAACAGGAAAAAGATTTAAGTGTCTTAAATATATTAGAAATGTTGATATTTTTATGTGATGGAAAGTTTAGTTCAGGCAAAGTGTCATATGGTGCAGCAGTTCACAAACTGAATAATTATAATGAATGACATTTGTACAAAAGAAATGCCTTGAAAAATCTGTGTAAAAAATGTATGCTTATGATTATTGTGTAAAATAATAATTAGATGTGTAGGACTATATACATATTTAATGTTTAAAGAATTTTTTTTTTTTTCAAACGTTTGGTGTTAGTAAGATTTTTTTAAATGTTTTTAAATAAGTATCTCATGCTCACCAAGGATGCATTTATTTCATAAAAAATACAGTAATGCAATACAAATTGTAATATTGGGAAATAGTATTACAATTTAAATAAATGTTTTCTATTTCATTACATTTTCATATAATATATTCCTGATGCAAAGCTGAATTTTCAGCATCATTACTCCAGTTTTCAGTGTCACATGATCCTTCAGAATTCATTCTAATATTTGCTGCTCAAGATACATTTCTTATTATTATAAATGTTAAAACAGATATGCTGCTTAATATGTTTTCCAGGATTCTCTGAGTAGATCGTTCAAAACAGCATTTATTTAAAAACATATAGCAATGTAAATGTATTTAATGTCTTTACTTTTGATCAATGAATGCATCCTTGCTTAATATAAGTATAATTTAAGAAAAAACCTGCATTGACTCATTTCAGACTATTCATACTCTCCAAACTACTCCTACCATTCTAGAGAGGTAGGGTTCTGCCTAGATTGATATAACACAGTCAAGCCTTAATCTAGACGAGAGTGTTTTTTTGCACATTTGTGTTGCAGATTGGCATTCTGACCTTCACGGCTGTCCGTCAAGCTCTGTGTCTGTGTAATTGCCTGTCTCTGCAGTCCCTCTTCCCTCCAATGCTCTCCAATAGTTCAGACAGATGGACAGGCGCTGACCTGCCTACATGAGTGACGTGCTGGAGATCTGTGCGTGGTTGTGTGTGGGTTTGTGTGTCTGTATCATCGTGAGAGAGTAAGCATATGCACACACCCGCTGCTCACCCGCAGGCTGGATATAGTCCATTAGAAGTGAGATGACTCTTTTGTGTCCTCCTTTCTCTTTCTTACATGTGTCCATCTGCTGATTTACCAGCCAAATGGTTTATTCTTCTAATCACAGTTTTAATATGAGTCTCTCCAGACATGCTGCTGCATTGTTCTAGTTCTAATGAGCCTTCTTGACTCTATTTTTCAGGGCTAGTAAGTGATATAATTGAGAAAAGGATTTTTGGTATAATGGTATTGTGGTAGAACTCTAAAAACTATTTTGAAACGGAACAATTAATTAGGCAAGGCAATGCAAGTTTATTTATATAGCACATTTCATGCACAATGGTAATTCAAAGTGCTTTACATAAAAGGAAGTAAAATAATCAGGAAAAAGTAATCAAAACAATAAAAGCAGAAATTTTAAATGTTTTCAAATTATTATTTTATTTATTTTAAATGAATTTAGAACAATTAGAAATAAAAATGATTATACATCAAATACAGTGCAGTCAGTTCCGAAATTAAAATGGCAGAATATCAAATTGTCAAGCCATTATTTGGCAAGAAGATATTTATAACACAAACAAATTTGGAGAATACAATGCATATCTTAATTCCTGAAATGTATGTTAGTGTAACAAATCTATGAAGCTATTATTTCAGCTCCGAGGAATTATTAGCTTACAGATAAAATATTGCTTGATTAAAGTAATATTAATCTTTGACTTATGATTTATATTGTATTAACGATTCATCCAGCGATCCCTAACATCAGTATATCTTTATCAATTTAGTTTATTTTGCTCTCGTGGCCAATGATAAACAAAATAAAGGGTTTTATACCATTTGCGTGAGGTAATGCAATCTTTTTGGCATTAAGTTTGAAATACTTAAAAATCACATCCCAAGAGACAATTCTTTATAAATGAAACAAGGTTTAGTTACTAACTGCTATTCTACGGTACATGATCTAAACTAATAAAAACACATAAACAAACACATAACATACACACACACACACACACACACACACACATTCAGAGCTCTACGGTTAACGTTAGAAGAAGGGTTAAGGTAGCACTCTTTGCTATTTCATAACTAAAGCTATAAGGAAGATCATGAACATAATTATCCTATGTTTCTGAATTCAGATCGATTCATCATGTTCAGTAAGAAATAGAGACTCTGTTTGTAATACTTGCGTTGATTAAGCAGGCCAGATCTTTTTTCTCATTCCACGTGGTGTTCTCGTGTTTCCACGGAAGTCTCCAATGCTCTGTTTCGGATGCCACGTGTTTCCCTCGTGTTGCTGATGGAATCTCCGGCTTCGTTCACGTTGCTGTTGCGTGACATCACTGGGGAAGCCCTCTTTTCGGTCGGCGGTTGCCTAGTTCTGTGTTGAGATGGAAAGCGTTGTTGCTGCTGGTTCTGTAGTGTTACTGCTTTACGAATTCTTGAATTCGCTTAGCTCGTTTTCTCAGCCCGATGTTAAAAGGCGAGTGTCCAGCGGAGCTTCCAGGTCGTCCGCAAATGAGCAAGTGGTTGGAGCGCGAGGATGAAAGAGAGCGATTTTCGAACTGGTGACCAGTTTTAAACAGACGGATTTCAGCAACCAATCAAATTGTTCTTACATTTACATTTAGTCATTTAGCAGACGCTTTTATCCAAAGCGACTTACAATTTCGGAATACATAAAGTGATTAATCTAGAAGAGGCAAACAGACAGAGGAAGTGCCCATAACACCAAGTCTCAGGCATTGTTCAAATAAGTACAAGCTAGCAAGGGCAGGAGAGAAAGATAAAGAGAAAGATGAAGATTTTGAAAAAGTGCATTTTTTATATTTTTTATGATGAAGTCAAGTAGAGTTGAAAGAGATGAGCTTTCTGTTGTTGCTTGAAGATTGACAGGGATCCAGCAGTCCGGATGGGGGTGGGAAGACCATTCCACCAGCCAGGAATGGTGAACGAGAATGTTCTAGAGAGTGATTTTGAGCCTCTCTGTGATAGTACCACGAGGCGTCGCTCACTAGCAGATCTCAGACTTCTGGAGGGGATGTAAATTCGTAATAGTGAGTGGAAGTAGGTGGGTGCTGAGCCTGTGGTTGTTATATATGCAAGCATCAGTGTCTTGAACTGGATGCGAGCTGCAACTGGTAGCCAGTGCAAGGAGACAAAGAGAGGTATAGCATGGGCTCTTTTGGGCTCGTTGAAGACCAGTCGTGCCGCCGCATTCTGAATCATTTGTAGAGGTTTGATTGTGTTTGATGGAAGTCCAGCCAGAAGAGCATTGCAGTAGTCCAGTCTAGAAACGACAAGGGCCTGGACAAGAAGTTGTGCAGCATGCTCTGTCAGAAAGGGCCTGATCTTTCTGATGTTGTGTAGTGCAAACCTGCAAGATCGAGCAGTCTTTGCAATGTGCTCTTTGAAACTCAGCTGGTCATCAAAGATTACACCAAGATTTCTGACCGAAGTTGATGGTGTAATTGTTGATGAACCTTACTGAATCGTGAAGTCATGCTGTAGAGTTGGAGTGGAAGGGAAGACAAGAAGCTCAGTCTTTGCCAGGTTGAGCTGTAGGTGATGTTCTTTCATCCATGCCGAAATGTCTGCCAGGCAACCTGAGATCTGTGCAGCTACCATTGGATCATCTGGTTGAAAAGGGAGATAGAGCTGTGTGTCATCAGTGTAGCAATGGTAGGAGAAGCCATGCGCCTGTATGATGGGACCCAGTGATGTAGTGTATGTGAAGAAGAGGAGGGGTCCAAGAACTGATCCCCAGGGAACCCCAGTAACTAATTAATGTGCTTTGGATACCTCTCCTCCCCAGGCCACCATGAAAGGCCGACCAGTGAGATAGGATTCAAACCAGCGAAGTGGAATCCCAGTGATGTCCAGGGATGAGAGGGTGGACAGGAGGATCTGATGATTGACAGTGTCAAAAGCGGCAGACAGATCCAGCAGAATGAGGACTGTTGAATTGGAATCAGCTTTTGCAATTTGCAGGGCTTCAGTGACTGAGAGTAGTGCAGTCTCAGTTGAATGAACCCTCTTGAAACCTGACTGTTTAGCATCCAGTTTGTTGTTTTGTGAAAGAAACAATGAGATGTGGTTGAAGACAACTCATTCGAGTGTTTTCACTATGAATGGAAGTATAGAGAGAGAGGTATGTAGTTTTCTATAAGATAAGTGTTTAATGTAGGTTTTTTGAGCAGTGGTGTTACCCGAACCTGCTTGAACGCAGTGAGGAAGATGCCTATGAGGAGAGATGTGTTGATAATTTATGTGAGTGCTGGTAAGAGTGTGGGAGAGATTGCTTGGAGAAGGTGGGAGGGGATTAGGTCTAGAGGACATGTTGTAAGATGGCCGAAGGGGAGAAGTTTGGATACTTCCCCTCAGTGAGGGGACAGAAGGAGAAGATGGGAGTTTGAGCAGTGGATCTAGTTGGTTGGAGGTCCTGTGTGTGAGGAGGTGAAAACTGACTATTGATTTTTAAAGTTCTGTCTGTGAAAAAAGTGGTAAAGTCATCAGCTGTTATAGAAATGGTGGGAGGTGGTGAAGGAGGGCAGAGGAGATAATTAAATGTTCTGAAGAGATTTAATTCTTATTAATATTTATTATTATTTCATTAAGTTTAACTTAAACGTAACTTAAATGACACATAAAGGTATTTAAGTATAATTAGATTTTACAAAATACTTATGCGTTTGAACAAAACTTTTGTAACAGACAATGTTCTGTAACAAAACTCAATATATTACAGAATATAAAATGGAGTTAATTAGTTTAATTAGTAACTTTTGAGTTTTCATTCATTACATAAGCAGGACCTAATAAATATTACTCTAAAGAACCTGAATTGATAATTATGTAAAGCAATGTGACACTGTGGTACAAAAGGGACATATGATTTGTGCATATGATAATTGCAGACTATGAGTTGTGAGTGAGTGTGTGTGAGTGTGTGTGTGTGTGTGTGTGTGTGTGTGTGTGTGTGTGTGTGTGTGTGTGTGTGTGTGTGTGTGTGTGTGTGTGTGTGTGTAAATAAAGGATCAGTGCTAATTGAGCCTCAGAGCTGCAAACTGAGCATTCGTGGTGAGGTGGGATTCGTTAGTTTAGAGTCAGTCCTGCTTTTTTTACGAAAGGCCACTCGCTGGCAGACTCGTTGCTTTGTTTGTTTTGTTTATCATTAGTTTAAAAGGAAGAGTGTGTGTATGTGTGTTTCTCGATGTGTTGATGTGTTTGCGTAGGAGTGTTTTTAATTAGCTGAAATGGAAGAGAGAAACATTTGCTTGAGTCTGCTTAACCCATCTGATTGGTGTGATTGAGGAAATACCACATTTGAAAACAAGTTGAATGCATAAGTGAATTATTAATACATTCTGAATCATTGTCCATAACACCTCTGGAGATAATACATTTTGTCCACAACTGAAATGTACGCCTGACCCCGAAGTACATATCTAGGAATGTATTTATGCTCAGATGTCTTAATTGTACATTTTATAGAATTTGTACAAAATAGTTTGTTCTAGTACTCAGCAGAGTTTGATGTATACCGATATTTAATAGACATGTATTAAGTTCACTCTACGTATGTGTGTATGTGCCTCCAAAACAGACTTTTTTGTGGAGAGGTGGGTATTTTTTAGTGACTTTTTCTGCAGGTTAGATAATTGACTGTGTGAGTCATTTAATCATTCAGTCAGCCAATTAGTCTAAAATACTAATTCATTCAGAAATGAAAGTGTCAAGAATCACAAACTCTCTAAGTAGGTACTTCTTTGTACTTGCTCCATAACCATGTGTTCTATATATATACAGTAGGTTAATCTAAAAAATTATAATATGGTGAATTATTTTTTTTTTTCTTGTAACTTTTATTTCAAAAAGTTAAACTTTCATACATTTTAGATTCATTACATGTCAAGTAAAATACTTCAAATTTTTGTTGTTTTAATTTTGATGATTAGAGCTTACAGCTAATGAAATTCAAAAATACGTTTCTCAAAATATTAGAATATTTACATTTGAGTTTCAATAAATTAACACCCATACAGTATAAATTCTGGGTATCTCTTGTTCTTTGAAACCACAATAACGGGGAACACTGCTGACTTGGCAGTGGTCCAGAAGTCAATCATTGACACCCTCCACAAAGAGGGTAAGTCACATAGGGTCATTACTGAAAGGGGTGGCTGTTCAAGGAGTGCTGTATCAAAGCATATTAAATGCACATTTGACTGGAAGGAAGAAATGGTGTAGGAAAATGTGCACAAGCAACAGGGATGATGGGAAGCTTGAGAATACTTTCAAGCAATGGCGATTCACTTGGGAGAGCTTCACAATGAGTGAACTGAAGTTGGAGTCAGTGGATCAAGAGTCAACACACTCACACATCTTTACACAATTTTAAAGATAGCACCATGGTTGGCTTGCCATCTGCTGTACTCTCTGCTTCTTGGATTTGTTTTTCTTTTTTTCTTTATTTAGTTTTTAATCACAAACTCTAATTCTACCCTGGTTTATGACCACATAACACTGCTTAACATCGGCAGTATAGTTGCTGATTTTACCAAGAGTGATGTTAGCGAACCTTATTCCCTCCGCCATTCTTGATCCACATCCTTGCGCACCTGTGTAGGCATCCTATGGATCTACCCAGAAGAAAGCGCTGTAGGAATCGCGGCAAACAGGGAGGCCTCGCTGCTCGACTGAAATCAGGATTGGCGCGTGAGAACGGTGCTCATTATTCTCACGGTGAGATCAGCTCCATGGATGCGGCATAGTAATGGGCTTTCCTGAGTCTCAGTTCCAGCGGCCACACGTCATTATCACCGCTTCCTCTTCTTTGCATCGTCGTGGGTTGTATGTTCGTGACCACCATGGCAGAGTGAATCTCCATAATCTCCGACCGCTGTGTCTTGCAACACAGCCGGAAAGTGACTCCTTACTGAAGATGGCCCTCATCAACGCATGCTCCCTGGTAAATAAAACCTTCATCTTAAACGACTTTTTTACTGCAAAACCTTTGGATTTCCTTAGAGACATGGTTTAAGCCTTGCGAATCATGCTTGCTTGATGAACAAGCTAGTTTTTTAAACACCCCGCGTTTGTCCAGTCACGTTGGGGTCTAGTGAATGTTTTTAAGAACGCATTTACCTGTCGATCTCTCTCTACTGCTCAGTATAACAGTTTTGAGGTGCAACTATTTCAAATACTGCTTGCAAACCCTGTCACCATTGCTTTGGTGTATCGTCCTTCATTAACAAGACATGGAATTTCTTAATGAATTTGCTGCATTTGTGGGGGATCTCGTTACTGCTTATGATAAAATATTGCTGTTGGGGGATTCTAATATTGATGAATGTTGTGCTTCCAAAACCTTTTCCATGGAGATTTTAATCTTATTCAGTCATTTGACTTTGTTCAGTGGATATCTGGCCTAACGCATTTACAGGACTTGATTTTAACTCATGGACTTTCTGTATTGGACATTACAAGTAGCAATTCAACTTTCTCTGATCACATGCCTGTATCTTTTTCTATACCATACCTTGGTCAAACTCCTAGAAATCAGCCCATAGAGTGTATGTCTCATATTTTCACTACACACTCCAGTGTAAATTTCATTACTGCATATCGTGAGTTATGGGATTCCTAAGAAACTGAATCTGTGTTGCTCAAATTGGATGCTGATGAACATCTCAGTAACTTCAAATCTACTTGTGCCTCCATCTTGAACAGTATTGCACCATTGAAGCTTAGAAATCATGAGTCGGAGCCAGTTTTCTGGTATAATGAAACAATGAGCGTTCTCTCAGACAAGCTTGTAGACGAACCCGAGCACAAATTGAAAAAGGATAAACTGCAGGTTTCAAATGAGATCATGAGAATTTCTCTTACCACGTCCCAAAGGGCAGATAAGGCTGCTAAGTGCAATACTTCTCTGATCTGATCGCTAAAAAACGGCATAAATCTCATGTACGTTTTTCCACCATTGACTCTGCTTTAAATCCTCCTGTCAAACTTTTCCCTGAGCCCTCTGTCTCATAATGGTTATAATCTGCTTGATGTTCCTTTATATTCCTCCACATGATCTGTGTTTGAGCCACTCAACGTGCACTCATGTAAGGCAATTGTGGATCATTTTAAGCTTACATCATGTCCACAAGATATAGTTCCTCCGTTTTTCCTTAAATAAATTATGAATGCAGTTGGCCCAAGTCTGTTATCAGTAATTAATAAATGCTTACAAACTGGCATTGTTCTAGTCTTCCTTAAACAGGCTACTGTAGCACCGTATCTTAAAAAAAACAAACCTTGATCCTACATCTCTTTCAAATTTTCGCCCACTCTCAAATCTTCCTTTTATTTCAAAGATTATGGAGAAAGTTGTACTGGCTCAACTACAGATTTTCATGTCAGATAACTCTATTAATGAAGTCTTTCGATCAGGTTTTAAAGCTCTACATAGCACTGAATCGGCTCTGTTAAGAGTCTTAAATGACATATGTCTTATGACTGATTCAGGGAAACCCATGGCTCTTGTCTTCTTAGACTAAAGCGCTGCATTTGACTTGGTCGACCACAACATTATTTTGTCACTCCTGGAGTCTTTGTGTAGGACTTTGTGGTATGGCTTTACAGTGGTTTCGCTCGTATTTGTCAAATAGGTGTTTTACTGTTCAAATAGGGCATTGCGTTTCTACTGCCATTCCTCTTGGTTGTAGTGTTCTGCAAGGTTCGATCTTTGGGCCTGTGTTGTTTTCAATGTATTTACTCCCCCTGGCTTCTATTTAAAAAAAATATGATGTCTCCTTTCATCTATATGCTGATGAAACCCAGCTTTATCTTCCCCTACAGCGCAATAATAATTATTCACTTTGGCCATTGTTAGATTGCATAAATGAAAGCTATGGCTTTCAAGCAATTTCTTACACCTGAATGAAAAATGAAAATAATTCTGAGGTTATTTTGTTTGGTCCTAGGGAAAATGTTGCTTCCAATTTTGATCTTGGCTTCCTCACTTCATATAATACACAGTGTGCTATGAATTTGGGCATTTTATTTGAAGTTTGAGAAACATATTTCGGCTGTTGTTAAGTCATGTTTTTTACCAACTTCACCTTCTCAGTAAAGTTAAGCCCTTCCTATCTGGAAAAAAAATCTTGAAACAGCTATCCATGCCTTTATACAATCTCGGCTTGATTATTGTAACTGTAACTGTGTTTTGGTATTTCTCAGTCTTCAATTTCTCGTCTTCAGTTAGTTCAGAATGCAGTCGCAAGACTGCTTGAAGGGAAGCGAAAATAAACCATAGTACTCCTATTTTAATGTCCCTATACTGGCTCCCTGTCAAGTATAGGATTGATTTTAAAATCATAGCATTTGTTTACAAAGTCCTCAATATTACTTAACTGATTTGCTGTTTCCGTATACCCCGTCTAGATCCTTGAGATCTTGTGACCTTGGCCTACTCATAGTCCCTAGAGTTAAACTTAAAAATCGTGGTGATCGCGCCTTCGCTATTATGGGACCGATGCTTTGGAATTACTCCCTATGCCTTACTCCCTTTATCAGACGTTCCCCATCTATTAGTATTTGTAAATCTTATCTAAAGACATATTTTTACCCTGGCTCATAACACTGCTTAGTATGTTTCCTGATGTTTTTTTTTATGTACTTTGATTATTTTATTTGTCTGTTGATTTCCTTGTTACTTTTTTCTTTTGTTTGTGTTTTACTCATTGTAAAGCACTTTGGTCAAACTTGGTTGTGTTTTAATGTGCTCTATAAATAAAAACTATTATTATTATTATTATCTTCAGGCAAAGGTCTACCAAGCTACTTCTGAAACAGAAACATCGTCAGAAGCATCTCCTGGGCTAAGGAGAAAAATAACTGGACTGTTGCTCAGTGGTCTAAAGTCCTCTTTTCATATTAATGTAAATTTTGCATTTCATTTGAAAATCTAGGTCACAGAGTCTGAATGAAGAGTGGAGAGGCACATAATCCACGTCGCTTGAAGTCCAGTGTGAAGTTTCCACAGTCAGTGATGATTTGGGCTGCCATGTCATCTGCTGGTGTTTGTCCACTGTGTTTTCTGAAGTCCACAGTCAACGCAGCCATCAACCAGGACATTTTAGAGCACTTCATGCTTCCTTCTGCTGACAAGCTTTATGGAGATGCTGATTTCATTTTCCAGCAGGACTTGGCACCTGCCCACACTGCCAAAGGTACCAAAAGCTGGTTCAATGACCATGATGTTACTGTGCTTGATTGGCCAGCAAACTCACCTGATTGGCCAGCAAACTCACCTGACCTGAACCGCATAGAGAATATATGGGGTATTGTCAAGAGGAAGATGAGAGACACCAGACCCAACAATGCAGATGACCCGAAGGCCGCTACCAAAGCAACCTGGGCTTCACATTACAGCTGAGCAGTGCCACAGAATGATTTCCTCCATGCCACACCGCATTGATGCAGTAATTCATGCAGAAGGAGGCCCAACCAAGTATTGAGTGCATAGAAATGCACATACTTTTCAGAAGCCAGACATTTCTGTTTAAAATATCTTTTTTTATTGAACTTATGTAATATTCAAATTTTCTGAGACACTGAATTTGGGGTTTTCATTATCTGTAAGCTATAATCATCAAATTTTCAATAAATGAAGGCTTGAAATATTTCACTCTATGTGTAATGAATCTATATAATATATGGGTTTCACTTTCTGAAATGAGTGACAAAAAATATTGACCTCTTCCATGATATAATTTTTTTTTTTAGATGTACCTGTAGTATGAATGAAATCTGGATGTACTACATTTGTCAAGTTGTCATTGTCACATGACCTACCAGCATCAGTTGTGCTGATTCATGCAATTCAAAATTCCTCTCCCATGGCCTCATTAGATATTCCTTATCTAAGTAATTTTCACTTACTGTTTTGAGAATCCTGTGAATTAGGACATACTGCTCTTTTTTAATCTTATTTTTATTTTGCATAATATATAGTAAGAAAGTACTGTATACATACTCTGATGCAGCCAGTGTCTTTATGGATGGGTCTGTGAATCATTTGCACAGATGATCTGTTCAAAAACATAGATTCGGGAACAAAAATTAGTAATTGAATTGTTCGCTTAACCTTCTTGTTCAAAAACGTTGATTAATTTTGGAAATAAACACCACTACTACCTTTATTTTTTGTCTAGCTATGGCTTTGTTTTTATCATTGTTGGAGCGAAAATAGACAACTGGCAATAATTGGGCCTTATTCATGAAACACGAGCAGAACACATTTTTTTTAAATCGTTCACAAAACTGTTCTGATATAAATTTCTGGATTCATGGAAATGTTAATATTTTCAAAACATTTGTTGGTACGAAATAAGTTTACACCTGCTCCCTATCATGTGTAAATGGTGCAAAAATGTTCTCTGTTATTTTTGACAAACTGATTACACTGAATTTGATGCACTTTATTTATTTATTTACCTATTTATTTATTTTATTTTGTAGCTGAGAGATTTATTTTGATATACTGTTTAACTCTGGTTTAGCTTGGTTAAACGCAGCACTTGTCACTGTCACTTTTTACCCAGACGTCCATTCAATGGAGGAGGGGGCAGGAAAAATACTACACCTACCAATCATCCGACTTGTACAACAACTTAACAACAATATTGCTGGTTACTGCATTTTTATATTCAGTAATATCCTTCAAAATTATACTAGTAATACGTTACCGCTGTGGATATTCCACCTCATAGCAACCAAATCAACAGCTGAAAAACAACTTTTTTACTGCTATGGGAAAAACTGTGCCACAAAAGCATTTTCAAGCGTCACCAGGTGGCCATTTTCAGAAGAGCACCTGTCATTTTTCAGGTGGCTAAAAACACTTTGGTGGACACACATCATTGATTATGTATTGTTAGCCATATGGCCTATTAGTCTTTTCTCGCACTTATGCAATATGCTGGAGCCCAAATTCAGAAAGTAGACTAGAATATTCTACTGCGTTCCTGGACACAAAATTTGCGAAGCTGTAGTCATAGGCAGGGATTATGCTAATTGTGAATGAGCGTGCACGAGTGCCCTATTTACAAATTATTGGAATTCATTAACAAACGCATGTTTAACTATCAAATCGGAATCCAAATTTGCCATTCAATTAAAGCCATATGTCTAAATAAGTTGTGTTCCAAATTTATATAAAAAAATGTGTTTGGTCATTATACCACAATATAGGGGAAATCGTGGCCTAATGGTTAGAGAGTCGGACTCGTAATCGAAAGGTTGTGAGTTAGAGACTCGGTCCGGCAGTAATTGTAGGTGGGGGGAGTGAATCTACAGCACTCTCTCCACCCTCAATACCACGATGAGTTCCTTGCCCTTGAGCAAGACACCGAACCCCCAACTGCTCCCTGGGTGCCGCAGCATAAATGGCTGCCCATTGCTCAGGGTGTGTGTTCAAGGTGTGTGTGTGTTCACTGCTGTGTGTGCACCTTGTTTGGGTTAAATGCAGAGCACAAATCCTGAGTATGGTTCACCATACTTGGTCGTATGTTACGTCAATCAGCCACCGGGTGCTATCCAAACCTCATTGCATTTTGTATGCATTTTTCTGTCACAAATGTATAAATGTATCTCTCAGCTTAACTCCTAACACAAAATAACCAACAAAAATGTAATCTTGAGTATCAGACCTTTCCAATGATATGTGTTTTTCAAGATTATCAAAAGTTTTGATTCCATAAGACCATAATACATTTGGAATATAACACCTCCAACTAAGGGGGAGGAGCCCGCTAAAATATTTTAAAGTACCATTTCTATGGTAAAGCAATGTCCGATTTCCAAACGGTTTTCACAGGATTAATGTTGAGGTTTTAAGCTTATAATAATATATATAATATATACATCTGATATATAATATATGATGATTGCTAAAACATGTGATAGGAAAAAAAGGAAATTAATATATATTTTTTGTCAAAGGTCAGAGCTTCTGTTATGGTGTATATATTTTGAAGTGCACTCTTGTCATAAATGAATCTATTACTGCTCCTACATAATTTTTCACAACTAACAGTGGTAAACCATCTATTTAGAAGTCTTGGACCTTTCCAACGATATATCGTTTGTCATGATTAGTTTAGGGTTTAATGTTAATATATTGAAGTAAAATTAGGCGTCCAAAAAAGTAGTTAAAAAAGTAATTTATAACTTTAAATGAGGATAGAAATCAATAATAACTTGATTTGTGAGGAAAATTAGTTGGAATAGACTTGGATTGATTTGTCTCTCCCTATTTCTTTCTGTCTCTCTGTGCTTCCACTTCTTTTGTCTGTTTAATTGAATTTAAATGGAATTGATCCCATGCTGACATTCTCTGAACTCCATCTGCGGAATTCAGTGTGCAGTTCTGAAGAAATACAGTCTACACACTCCTACTGTCTGCCTCAATCAATGTCTCACAGCTCCATTCTCCTTTTTCTTTTATGATGTTCTTCATACACACTTTGCTTTGATCAATAGGTCTTATGTGTGCATTTTATGTTTGTGGGTTTTCCCACAGGATGTTACACTTCCTTGCAAATTGTTGGACGTTTATAAACATACTTAGTGGCTAATGACAACATGACAGACTGCTGACCAATTCATGTACGACAATGACATTGATAGACAGGTGTCAAGGATGGCTTTGACACCCTCAGTACTCATTTAAAGAACTCTTGAGGAATAAATGGAATTTTGAAGTGACACAATCATCTTCCCATGGAAAGTCAATAAGTATACGTTATGATTTTCATATCTGAGTCTTCAATTATTCTCCTATAAGCAGCATAATCTTTGCAGTATAATCTTTTCAGCTGAATAAATGTGATACAAGAGATATAAGGGCTTTGTTAATTATGCAGTCATCCATGAAGTCAATCCTGAAACCGTATCGGATAACAGATCTGAATAGACTAAAATGATTGTTTTGTTGCAGTGAAGAGATTTCCTCAAATGCATTGTAGGAAGAGAGATGGGAAGAGAGTGAGCCGGGGTGAAGGGTTTGTAGGTTGAGATGAAGCATTTCTATCTTTGAGGATGGATATTTGAAGGAGATAGTGCTGAATCTCTTTTTCAGAGTCATCATTTCACCACTAATTACGCCTGTCTTGCCTCTGTAGGCCCTCCACAACACCATCCCACATTTTATCCCCTCTTATAACCAGAAATTGCTGACGCAACCACCCACATCTCCATTCCAAAACACATCCTTCAGTTCCTCTCGAAATTACTTTGTTGCAGTCAAGGATTTGTGGAAAAGTGGTCTAAGATTCCTTAAGGCCATTTTACTTTTACTAATGCATGTTCCTGCTGTCATTATGAACAATTTATTGGTGCATGCTATTCCAAAGAAAAAAAAAACCTTTTTCATCAAAAATGTAATGATTTACTCTAAATCTAAAATATTTTTTGTTTGATGTCTCCACAAATTCTTATTCTTTTTCAGATCCTAACCTCCAAGTGTGATACAGAAATCACGTTTCACAATTCTCGATGGATTAATAAGTCCTGTCCTACATTCACTGGAAAATGTTTTGTCGGGTAACCTAAAAAAAATACAGTTTTACTGTATTTTTTAATAAATGCATGCGACCTTGATGAGCAAAAGAGACATGATTTTAGTTGTTAGTGATTTATATTTAATTGATTTATAGTAAATCTATGTAGAATTTTAATACTCACAATTTATCAGTACTCGCCATAATATGAAAATAATTAACAGTTTATCAGTATTGACCAGAATTGTCATATGGTTGCATCCCATTTTCTAGCTTTTTGAATAAAATCACTCCACATTTTCACTTTTTATTCGGTTTCTTTTCTCATTGACACGTGTAATTACAGTACATTATGTAAGTGGGTTGTGACTACAGTTTCATGTTGACTACAAACTTGCTTTGATCTTGCTGGAAAACAAATTATCAAAACAACGGTAGTAACCAAGAATGCATCTCTGAGAATTGCTGTTCAGTCCACCATTTGAAAAACTTTTGAGTCTCTTGAATGAGGCATCACAGCCATGCTCCATCAGTCTCTCAGCAGTCCCTTGTTGTTTTGCCTTCTTCCATCTTTCAGTGTCTTTGCAGCCTGCTTTAGCACTATGTTATAGCACTTAACCACCGCTGTTTCTTCTCATCCATTATTGGTCATTTTCTGTTCTCACTATGTCACTCGCAGCCATTATTGTTATCAGTCAACCTCCCCCCACAGGTTTCCTCTCTCTACCTCTCATTCCTGCTCCTCTATGTTCCATCATCTTCTCTTCACCTCGCACAGCCCACATTTCTGTATCTTCTTTCTGAGATTTCAGATTCCCCAAAACCCAATGTCTAAAATGTCAGAACCTCAAACTTTTTAACAGATGTCTAAATATTTGAAAATAAAATATATAATATAAATAATATATGAAAAAGGAAACATTGTTCCCTGCGGAGAAAAATAAGTAATAAAACTGTAATGTATGAGTGAATATATGGCTGCTGTATAATAAAGAACCTTGGGCTAGAGAATGGGTGGATATATTAATTTATTGATTGGGATGTTGTAAAAGCTGTGTGTAAAAGTACATGTAGCTTATCTGAAACCTGTTAAGTGAACCATTATCGTATTTAGTGGACGTGATTCAAACATGGGGCTGTTGCCTTAGTGTACACAAGAGAAAGAAAAACAGATATATAATAGTACATGACATCAGAGATTACATCAGCCCTGGTCTGATCCTGCCAGGTTTTACAACACCATGAAGGATGGATTTTATTAGCATCTGTAGGGTGCAGCATTTTCACATTATTATTCAGAGTGACATTTATAATGCAAACAGATTTGCTACATATAAGACAATGCGTGTGATCAAATGAATCCAAGCAGAACATGCTTCTAATTTCCTGGCTTGTAAAAGCACAGCAGGGCATTTCACATCTAACAAGTTTAATCAGTTGAGATTCAAATAATGCATGTAGCATTTCAAAAGGAATACCGTTTATTTGATTTACCGTGTGCAAGCCAAAATAGAAGACTGGGGCTAGCTGTCACATTAACAAAAAAATACATAGTTCAACATTTTTGTTAACATCTATTTTTATTTTACAGCTGAATGTATGCTAGTGTTGATTTACCTGTGTGTTACACTTGTTTGCATCACTTGTTCACCAATGGATCCTCTAAAGTGAATGGGTGCCATCAGAATGAGAGTCCAAACAGCTGATGAAAACATCACAATAATCCATACAACTCCAGTCCATCAGTTAACATCTTGTGAAGTGAAAAGCTGTGTGTTTGTAAGAAACAAATACAGAATTAGTTTTAACTTAAATAAAGTCCTGTATTTATACTATTGTTTCTCCAGTGAAAAAGCCGTCTAGTCTCAATCAGGAGAGAGATATGCTTAGATTATTAGCAAAAACAGTCTAAAACAGTTCTAAACAAATATGTTTGTGGGTGTTGATGTGAGAGGACAACATGGATGGACTTTTTAACTGGATGAAGTGTTATTATGGATTATGAAATTGTATTTTGAACAGAAGCAACAGCTTAAAGTTAAAAAATAATATTGGTTGTTTTAATGGTTTAGTCCACCTTAACGATGGATTTGTTAAAAAAGCAAAAAACAAACAAAAAAACAGACAGTTTCACTTCAAGACATTAACTGATGGACTAAAGTCGTGTGGATTACTTGTGGATTATTATTATGATGACTTTCATTCTGATGGCACCCATTCACTGCAGATGATCCATTGGTGAACAAGTAATGTAATAATATTTTTTTCCAAAGATGTTCTAACAAAGAAACAAACTCATCTACATCTCGGATGGCTTTATAAGCCTGTGTTATACTTTCCGCATGAGCAATCCAGACTACTTGAATTTATACCGAACCGTACACCGGTGATCCGCTTCCCGGAAGTGTTCCATACATGCACGGTAGATTGAGTTGAACAGTAAACAAACGTGAACAAACAGTTGCCCAAAGTTATTGCAACATCACAGCCTTCAAATGTACTGCTTTGTCTCAAAACCTTATAGTTATGAGTCCTAAGTGACAGCTTGCCCCTGGTCTCCCCTATACAATATATGGTCCGCTAAGTAGTCTATGAGCAACTGAGAGCTTGTCATACCTGTCATACCAACCTTTTTAGGTTTCAGCACGAAGGACAGTGACCATCCTGACAGTTATGCAGTAATCAGGTTTCCACCGGCAGTTCAGAAGTAAAGCATGTCAAATTGTAAAATTTCACTGTTCTCTAGACATTGGCTTCTATTAATATATTGCACTATGCATATTTCTTTAACTCAACTAGGCCCGGGATGCAAGAAACTGCTTAGGAGAGCATAAAATTCATAGAGCAAAATGTTAATGAGACCACATTAATGCACCAAGTACTCTTGCCTCCAACGCATGTTTCTTTCAGGCATTAAAAACAAGAATCAGCCAAGGCTCATGTGACTGATGAGTGTGACATGTTGTAAAAGTAACGATGCTGTGATTTATCACCGGTCCGTTGATACCTGAACATGAGCTCCCCCTGTAGCCAATGCTCCCAATTATACTCACATTAAAGTTGATACATTTAAGGGCAGCACATACAACATCACAGACATTCAGCTGAGAAAGAATCCGTGCACTTCTCAATTCTGTTACATGTCTGACGAAACAAATCTGCTTGCAAAATTGTCTGCATCCTGCAAATTATTCAAATCACATTAATGACTTGCATGAAATCTCTTGCACTTTGTAATTGAAATCTGTTGCAATTATCACGGAAGCTGCTTGATGCACAAATTAATATAAAAACATGAGATCAGAGAGGTGCATCGTATTTCAGTTAATGTATGTCATGTTACATGTATGTCATGTTAAAATGGTTGACACATTGACATTATTTGTCAGCATCAAGATTTTAGTTTAAAATGCACAAGTATACATTCAAGTCAAAGTGTATATTTTAGGTGCTGCAATTGGTCACCATTTGTCTTAAGCTTTTCAGAATTTTATATTTTTTATTGTCTTTTAAATTTATAGTACAAATTGTCTGAAGGGTTCCATAACCACATGGTGCCTGTGGTAGCTCTCATTAAAAATGGTTTGTTACTGTGAAATGTACTGATAAGCAAACAGGTGGTACAATGGAAGATCAGTGTAAACATGTTACATTATATGAATGCATGAAATATTAATTAAATAACATAATATGCAACATCATACAATGTACATAATTTAAAAAAATATTAATTATAAGGTGATGCATACAGTTATTTTGAGCATCATTGATATGCTATTGTAGTTTTTGTAAATATATTTTGAAATATATTTAATTTTTCTATTTTCTATTTTTATTGTAATTATTGTTTTGTTTTTTCATATCGTCTTTTGGTTTTTACATTTAGTTATATTTATTTAACTTTTAGTAATCTGTTGTATGGTTTTGCTATAATTATTTAGATACTTTTTAACTAAATTTTATAATATAGTTTTTATTTTTATATTTCAATATATATTCAGTTTAGTTTATGTTCAATTTAGTTCAGTTAATGTTGTCCAAGATAAAATTGAGAAATCTTAATAATTAAAATAAATACAAAACAAATGAAGTTTAAATAAAAAATATGTGTGTTACTGTTAGTTTTCAAGTAAACATATATATATATATATATATATATATATATATATATATATATATATATATATACATATAATGTTTACATATTTACTGAGCCATGTTTTTCTCAGGGTTACTCCATGTTTCTTCTTCTTCTTCTTCTTCTTCTATATGTTTTTGGTTCAGATAACGTTTTATTGTTCTTCAGGTAATGTAAATGTTTGATCATAGTTTTAGTTATTCATACTTACAAACATATATGTATTTTTACTCTCGTTTACTGTACACAAGCTATGTTTTATGCAATTGATAATATTAAAAAAAAGTTTTACAATATTTTAAACCATAGAGTTACATAGAATCTCCATCACAAGACACCTGTTCAGACGCGCGCGCGCGCATGCCAATGACACCTCCATGCGCGCGCCACCGCTGCGTAATCAGTGTTTGGGTTAGCGCGTGCCAGGAGAGAGAGGAGAGGGAGACTGAAAGATACCTAGTGGAGATGTAAGTCGCTGCTGAAGATTCGCATCAACACGCAAGTTCTTTAGCGCACCTCCCCCTCCCAATGTTTCTCTTTTGCCTGAGATACACAGTGATGTAAATATCTGTGTGCTGTTGGAAACAGAGCTCTGAGACTGCTTAAAACAGAAAGAATAGCGGAAATTAGAATTCCTCGCGTGCTTGCAGGAGTCGGACGCATAAGCGATCATACGGGATTTCTTCAAACAGCGGTATGTGCTGGTCTATTTTAACCCTCCTCAAGCGTTGTGATTTAAATGATTTTCTACTTTTGTTTGGTCCGCTGTGAACGTTACCAGGATATTGGTATGTTTGGGTTGTTTTCTGTATAGCCAAACTGTCTGATGTATTTCATGCGCAAACTGTTGACAGTACAGTAGATGTTTCACCATGCGCCTCGCATATCACATCGACCTCATCAACTGTAACGAATTCTGTTTGGGTCAATGACGATAAATGTTGTCAGAGATACAAACAGGACATCTTTAAAATATATAATTTAACACGCGTTTCAAGTTCATAGTAATGTTATCTTTGTGTTCTTGTTGGTTTTAAAGTAAACATAATTATACCAAACATTTTTCAAGGACTATATAAAAATAAATAAATAAAGCATTTTTTATTAATTCATATTAAGAGTTACTCCATTTGACCTGACCGAACAGTTTATTTATTTATTTGTTAATATTTCAATATTTCAAAACCTCATGAAACTCGAGAGTGGTTTGTTGTCATGTCACATGACAACAAAATGGCTGCCTGCATATTGGTTACACCAGACTAAATTTAATTTGGCAAACAAACCTTTTCAAATATGAATACTATTTTAAACAATATCGCTTTACTGAATATTTTTGTTTACATTTATACATTTAGAAGTCACTTTTATCCACAACGACTTACAAAAGAGGAACAAAGGCAATTCCCAAGAACCAACTGTATTCTTTATATACAATTCCAAGTTTATTTGATATCTAGAAACAAGCTAGATATTTTTTTAAACATAAAGATTTAAACATTTAATAAATTAAACATAAAATGTTTATGTTAATTATTTTTGGTAACATTTAATTTTAGTGTCCTTGTTATTTGTACGTACTATAGTAATAACAGTACATTAAGCATAATTACATGTAACTAACCGTAAACCAAATACGAATCCTAACCTTGTAGCAAGGACATGTTTTTAACAAATTTTACCAGGTATTAAATTAAAAAAAATCATAAATAACAAGGCCACCTTAAAAGTGTAACCTAACTTTTTAATTAATTAACTTTTTTACCTAAATGTGAAATTTTTTTTTATGAATAATTCAGAAATTTAAAAAGTTAATCATGGATGTGAGATAGACAGCATGGAGAGTGTGCTTCACTCAGCATTTTTATATTTATGTTTTTTAGTTTTTTTTTCTCCAATAGCTGCAGTCATGGAGTTCACAAAAGATTCCACCGGCTATGCTGACCCCAGACACTTCCATCTGTACAACGAGTCCCTGTTCCAGAACAACTTCAGCACCAACGGGACTGACAGCTTATTCCCAAGGGGTGTCAAGATCACAATAGTCATCGTCTACATGATCGTCTGTGTGGTGGGGCTGGTGGGAAACTGCTTGGTCATGTACGTCATCATCAGGTAAGCTGATGGGCCAAAACAGGACGGAACTTGATATATATAACCTTGGACCACAAATCCAGTCGTAAAGGTCTTTTTTTTCATTGAGATTTATACATCATCAAGGGTGGTTCAAGGTTATTTTTATTCGTCACATACACAATTATACAGGATATAATCAGTAGTGAAATGTAAGTTACAGGGAATTGAAGAAAAATACAGCATAACATGAGGAAGGTGAGGAGAAAAAAAATAACCCCCAGACTATGCTCCTTGGGGAGTACAGTGTGAGAACAGGAAAAACACCTCAGCAACAAGCACATACACCATAGACACACGACTTTGCAACAGGGGAATTAATCCAGCTCCAGCAAGCAGCCATCCGGTCCCGCAGCCACTTTTCCGGCACTGGTCACAGACCCGCTTGTCAGGCTGGCGGTTCAAAGCGACGGAGGCGAGGGATCGGGGGGTGGGGAGGTGAGTGCATATCTTTATATGTGTTTATGTGTGTAATCAGCAGGTGTCTGTAGAATGGGGGAGGAACGCAAGAGAGTCTCACTGCAGTGCTCTTCCCAGGGGTTGATTTTCCAGCAGCAGCCTTGGCCGAGGCCAGTGCTGGTACAGGGGAGCCAAAAAAGATAAGATTGCGATTGTTTAGACTTGGGGCGAGTAACCGCATTCCAATTCCACGGCTACTCTCTTTGTCCATTCTGATCTCCAATACCATCAATTTTCCTTTGCGAAGCCGTGAGCTTCTCCATGATAGAATCCATATTGCGGTTAATAGTCTCAGTCTCAATGCTGACCGCTCTTCCCACTGCTTCAATCATGACGGGCAGCCTTGTGAGGCTTTGGACAGCTGTTCCCGTTTTCTGAATTCTTCGATAACCCAGGGCAAAGCCTAATCCAATCAGCAGAAGACCTGTTATCATGGTTCCGAATAGGTAGATATCTTCAATGTCCTCCACGGAAAGAGCCGCTAGACACACGATTCGCCACCTCTCCCACGCGTCTATCGTGTAGCCATCTGCGAACGTTCCGTCAGGGCAGTCAGGTTCCCCGGAACCCAAGCTTCTCGTCGAGAAGATGGTGTCAATTGCGTTGAGAGACCAGTTGATCAAATCCATAATTTCTCAGTTTAGAGAGCAGTGCAGAGAGAGTCTCTCAATAGATGAGACGAGACAAGAGAACAAGCAGGGAAAATAAGGGCGAGGACGGGGAGTGAAAAATGCGACCGCCTCCGTTGAGTGCCAAAAGAGAACTAAGCTTTCCATTGAAGCTTAATAAATACAATTTCCACTGATATATGTTTTTTTTTCAGGATAGGACAATATATGACTGAGATACAACTATTTGAAAATCTGGAATCTGAGGGTGCCAAAAAATCAGAATATTGAGAATATTGCAAATTAAACTTGTCAAAATTAAGTCTTTAAGATTGCATATTACTGATCAAAAATTAAGTTTTGATATATTTACAGTAGGAAAGTTACAAAATATCTTCATGGAACATGATATTTACTTGATGATTTTTGGCATAAAAGAAAAAATCATAATTTTGACCCATACAATGCATTGTTGGCTATTGCTACAAACATACCCATGCAACTTACAACTGGTTTAGTGGTCCAGGGTCACATATTACCTGAGGAATAGAAAGCAGGATGGAACTTCATGTATTATTTATAATAAAATGAGGAGTTGTAGGTTATGGGGGATGGTAATGGGTTTGGTAATAGTACACTGCAGTTTATTTGAGAGCCATGATGAAAAACCTCTGCATTCTGACAGCAGACAACAGGGTCATGAACTTCGGCTCAGAGACTGAAGTGTTTATTTGGTGCAGTGGACAAATCACTTTTCTGTTATTTTTTATCTTTCCTTTTATTGCCCTACACCAACTCAGCCACACTGTAAACCATAATTAGTTGAAACTACTCAAATGATTTGAGGAAAGGGATTCCCTCAGTTTAATTGAGTAATGGAAAATTGACAACTCCGTTTAATTGAGTTAACCTAATGTGGCCTTCTCATTGAATTAACTTAAATTTTTAAGTACAGATAACTTAAAAGGCAAACAAACTAAACTCACACTTTCCAGTTTATATATTGTATTGTATTGATTTGGCTTTAAAAAAATGTATAAATCATTAAAAAGAATTCTTCACATCAACAACTTTATTTGGGTTACACTACATAGATGAAATTCGATAATGTATACTGACATAGCTGCATAATAACATTTAATAAAAAAATACAATTACAATACATGGAGTATCAGAACAATTAAAAGCACACTGAACAACAACTGATATGTTTGTCACCTACATTAATTTATTTAACAGAAACAATGCTTTTATAAGAGAAACCTCATCTTGTTAAGTCACATTTTCAACACATTTTTTTATTTTTTTTACTTTTTAACCAAATAGCTTTGCCAAAGACTGTAATTTAGGCTGCAAGTAGAATACATTGAACACATCAAGGATCATGCTGCGATCATCGGACATCTAGAGAAGATGAATAAATATCAAGAAATTTAAATTAATTCACATGCATCCAAACTCACGTACATTTCAAACGGTGCACAATAAAGGCATATTTCACCAAAACAAATTTATTTGCTGTTAATTTACTCACCCTCAAGCCATGACTTTTCATGGTAGGTGAGTTTTCTTCTTCAGTTCAACACTTAATAAGTGTTTAGCTGAAACTGTAGCACCTATGGAAAAAAATTGGTATTATGCAGTAACAAACAAGACACATACTGTACTTGGTATACATGTGGTAAATATGTAGTACTTACAAACAAGTGTGTGTTAATGTTAAATTGCTCTCCACAACAATGCTTCCAAAGTTTGAAGAATTGGTAATGGTGCATGTAAAATGGTGCACTTTATTTTACAGTCCTATTTCCATATACTTACTATGTAAGTACTGGTGTATGTACCTATTAGTTAATGTAGAGAATAAGTTATATGGTACTCGAGTTGGGGATATAAACATGGACCAAGGTAATCATTGAGTAATTGATGGGAGATGGTACACAGTAAGTATATGGAAATAGGACTGTAAAATAAAGTGCACCAATTTCCTTTAACATTACACAGGGATTACCAATTCTTCAAACTTTGTAAGCACTGTTGTGGAGAGCAATTTAACATTAACACACACTTGTTTGTAAGTACTACATATTTGCCACGTGTATACCAAGTACAGTGTGTGTCTTGTTTGTTACCACATAATACCACAGTTTTCCATTGGTGCTACACATTTATAGTGTCCATAACATTAGTTTGTACAGTCTTATTGGTTACCATATACGGATACTGTAAGGACGTGCCTGTTTTTACCCACTTGCCCATAAGTACTACATATTTACCATGTATATACATTAGTAAGTACAGTAAAGTATCTACTTAGTTGCCATATATGGCCACTACCTGCAAGTGACCGTTCTTACCCACACTTATCTGTATACACAAACTAATTACCATGCATGTACGACTGTTAAGTACAGCCGTGTTTCTTATTTGTTACCATGTACATACACCTCAGATAAGTACCTTGTGTTACCACTCATTTTGCATGTAGGTACAATATATTTACCATGCATGTACCAGGGACATTTGACTCTAAAATAAAATGCTACCAATACTTCTATCCCAATATCATTTCAATATGAGGAGCCCAATATTTATAATGTTTGCCAACACACTCAAGCTAAACAGACAGAATTCAGATAGTCCTTTGAATTTCACGGCAATGTCACATATGTAGCTAATTTAATGCCATTTGATTTCAGACATCTAGGCTGCATCCAAATCCAAAGGCAGCTGCTTTTGCTGTTTCATTGCCCAGTCAGTGCATTAACAGGCGGTGTTTCTGTTTCTGTCTCATTTTTATTATTTTAACCATGAGCACACAAAGGATTGTGCAATATTATAGGCAGTGAAGTAACAGGATGTTATGCCAAAATCGATTTCAGACCTGTCTTAAGGGATAGTTCTCCCAAGAATTATAATTCTGTCAACATTTACTCCCCATCACATTGTTCCAAACCTGTATGACTTCCTTGTTTCTATGGAACATAAAAGAAGATACTTTGAGGAATGCCTCATAGTTTTTTGTTTTTTTCTATACAATGGAAGTCAATCCCTACCAAAATGGTTTGGTTACCAACATTCTTCAAAAATGGTTTGGTTACCAAATTATTAATTCTTCAAAAGAAAAAAAAACAAACAACAACAACATATTTTTCATTTTTCACCCTGTACTTCTCAAGAAGGCAGCATTATTTTGGTTTTATATACAGACGTGGCCTGAACTGTCCATCTGGTTGTTTCTGGTTGTCCCATAATGATATTGTACCGCACATGGTGCATAGTGATGTACCAGAGACTAATCATCGGGCAGCCTCAGTTTCCTGTTCTGTGCGTAGTCTTTAGGGCATCACCCACTCAGGCCCAGCTCACCCACCCTCTCCATCTGCCAGCATGTGTGGAGGCCACAAATGTGTTTACTGTCCCTCCCTCACTGAGGGAAAATGTATGATTATGAGTCTTATGTATCACTGCTTTTGCTCGGATGAGTGCCGATGATGATTTCAACTGTGAAGGTTGTGGCGTTCTCTCTCTGTACAATCTCTCATAATGTATTGTTTTGTCTCCTTCTTGCACATTCTGTCATGTGAATCAATCATGTGTTGGTGTGGAGTAATGTAGATGTATGCAGTTTACTTCTGCCATGCTTCTGCCATGTCTTTCCCTCTTTAAGAGAAGAGCTTTCCTGCCAGACCAGAGATTTCACCAATCTCAGCCAATCGGAAGCATCGACCCACTCGCAGGATGAAACCACATATGCATCATAAATGCTGAGTCAATCCTCTCTCTAAAATCAGTCAGTCCTGGAATGCTTGAACAATTTCCATGAGTTTCATCTATGTTTGTGTCTAGGTTATCTTTTGACATTGACTAGTTTGAAGTGAAGTGTAAGATGTTTGAGGAAGTAACTGGATGGCTGGTTATTTCATGAGTGCCTTGGTGTAAGGGTTGATTAAATTTAAATGATGGAAGATGTTATCCTATCCATCCATCCAACCACCCATTTGTCTTGCTGACCATCCTTCTGCCGGATTTTCTATCCATCATACTTCCATTTCTTTCTCATTCATCCATTTGCCCATCTGCCTGTCCACCCATATTCACCTTTCTACCAATCAATCCAGCTATTTTTTTTCCATTTTTCCATTCATTGTTCCAGAGATCCATTCATGTTTGGGTTGTCCATCTGTGTACTTCATCCATTCTTCCATCTGTCTAGCCATCCGTCTGTCTGTCCATCTATTCAGGCATTCGTCTTTTTTCTGTTCTTCCATCCATCTGTTCTTCCATCCATCTGTTCCCTATCTGTCGGTCACTACGAGTTATGTCGTGACGACATAGGGGATTTACTTGGAAGCCCCGAACATCTCTGACTAAGAGAAAACGCCAATGAAATTGGCTAGTGGATTTTGCATACCTGAGCCACTCCCCGTGCATACGGGTATAAAAGGGCGACAGGTGCATCCACTCATTAGATTTTTGCTTCGGAGCCGAGTGGATGAGAAGAGTGCTGATCTCCACAAAGCCGTTCATCTTTGTTTTGTTCCCGGTTGGCATAACGGTGCGATCAGCGGAGTCCCTCTCATCAGCGATTCCCCTGGGCACTTCAACTGAGAGAGCAAATTCTAAAAGAGCAAATCACGGACGATCGCGTCTTTTTCAAGATGCCGTTTCGTCCGTGTCCTTCTGGTTGCGGTCGTTTTCTGTCTGCGGATGACGGACACGATCGTTGTCTTCAGTGTCTGGGCCGCCGACACGCTGAAGCTGCGTTCGTGGATGACTCATGCGTCTGTTGTGGGCATATGAGCATGATTTCGCTGCGATCTCGCCTTTCCTTTATGAAAGGATTGGCACCCTCTGCCGCCACCCGTGCTGATCTCTCTGGCTCGAGCAGAGGATCGCCGGCTGACGCTCTGGGAGATCTGAGGGTTACAGTAAGAGCCTCTCTGCCGGGCACGCCCCCACGGACCTCTTACTCCTCACGCAGCGAACATCCCGTCCGGTTCCCGGGTGATTTCGCTGGTCTGTCCCACGGGGCGCCCAGCATTTCATTCGGTGCGCCATCTGTAGATAGGATGTCGATCGCAGCATCGGGGGATGGGTTCACGTCCTCTGAGGATGAAGGTGCGGTGGGGCTGCCCCCCTCGGGTGTTGTCGCCACCGCCGCACCGGACCCAGAGCTGACGGCCATGCTTGCCCGGGCAGCCGTGAGCATCGGGCTGGAGGTCAACAGACCGCCCAGTCCCGAGCCCTCACGGCTGAACGATTGGTTTCTCGGAGCGGGGCGCGGCTCACAACCGCGCCCTGCCCCGGTGCCTTTCTTCCCGGAGGTGCATGAGGAGCTGACGAGTTCGTGGATGGCCCCTTTCACGGCCAGAAGCCGCTCGTCCGCCTCCTCCGTCCTCACTACCCTCGACGGCGGAGTGGCCAGGGGGTACACGGGCATTCCCCAGGTGGAGAGAGCGGTCGCGGTGCACTTGTGCCACTTGGAGGAACCGTCCGCGTCTCCCGTCCAAGGCCTGTAAGCTGACAGCCGCTCTTGCGGCCAAAGCTTACAGTGCTGCGGGCCAGGCAGCCTCCGCCCTGCACGCCATGGCTATCCTGCAGGTTCACCAAGCCAAGGCGCTCAAACAGGTGCACGAGGGTAGTACCGACCCGAGGTTGATGCAGGAGCTGCGCACGGCGACTGACCTCGCTCTATGAGCGACGAAAGTCACGGCGCGGTCCCTCGGGAAGGCGATGTCCACCATGGTGGTCCAGGAGCGCCATCTCTGGCTCAACCTGGCAGAGATGAAGGACGTCGACAAAGCACGCTTTCTCGACGCCCCCATCTCCCAGGGAGGGCTGTTCGGCGACACCGTCGAGGGCTTCGCCCAGCAGTTCTCGGCGGTACAGCAGCAGACCGAGGCGATCCAGCACATCCTGCCCCGGCGTGAGGCACCATCCACCGCTGCCCCTGGGGCCAGGCCTCAGTCTGCCCGTCGACGTGGGCGCCCTCCTGCGTCCTCCAGAGCTGCTCCGCCCCAGGCCGAATCGACACATAGGCCGGTGCGTCGAGCCTCTCGCAGGAGAGCGGCGCCCCCCGCGTCGCAGCCAGGCCCCAAGTCGTCCAGGAAATCGACGAAGCGGCCCTGACGCGGGCAACCCGGAGATGTTGGAGTTTGCTCTTTCTCAGGAGACGGCGAGAACAGCGCCGCTCCTTCCCCCGGTGGAGGGCCGGGAGGAGAATCTTCTGTTTCGTTTTGTTTCTGTTCCGCCGCTGGTCCAAGGGCCAGCGGTACCCACCTTCTCAAAGAAAGAGCAATTTCCATTTCCTCCGGGTTCTCAGGTCCATGGGACGACAGTGTGCGACGCCCTGCCTCCTCACTCTCGCCCACGACCCATTTTGCCAGTAGCCAAGAGAGTACGGTTCGGGGACAACATTCCTCCCCACGCACCTCTGGCCAGTCCCGTTCGGGACCCAGGGAGTTTGGTGAGGATGCCTCAGAACGCACCGCCTTCTGTGCCATCCACCCCTACTCCCTTTCGCTGCACTACCACAGGTACGTCGATTGTGCCGTTGGAGCCGCTTGCACAGCGACTGGAGGCGTGGCTCACGCTGCCCAGCCTGTCTCGCTGGCTCACGCGCACAATTCGACTCGACTATGCGATTCAGTTCGCCAGGCGACCTCCCAAGTTCAACGGCGTTCTCGAGACGTCGGTGGCAGTCCGGAACGCCCCTGTCTTGCGTGAGGAGATTGCTGTCCTCCTGGCAAAGGATGCAATCGAGCCGGTCCCTCCAGCCGAGATGAGGCAGGGGTTTTACAGCCCTTACTTCATCGTACCCAAGAAAGGTGGTGGCCTTCGGCCAATCCTGGATCTGCGAGTCTTGAACCGGGCTTTGCACAAGCTCCCGTTCAAGATGCTGACGCACAGGCGCATGATCAAATGCATTCAGCCCCAGGATTGGTTTGCAGCGATCGACCTGAAGGACGCTTACTTTCACGTTTCGATCCTTCCGCGACACAGACCGTTTCTACGGTTTGCGTTCGAAGGTCGGGCATGGCAGTACAGGGTCCTCCCCTTCGGGCTCTCCCTGTCTCCCCGTGTGTTCACGAAGGTTGTAGAGGGCGCCCTTACCCCGTTACGGGAAGTGGGCGTCAGGATCCTCAACTACCTCGACGATTGGCTTATCCTAGCCCAATCCAGAGAGCAGTTGGGCGATCACAGGGACTTGGTGCTCCGGCACCTCAGCCAGTTGGGGCTTCGGGTCAACTGGGAAAAGAGCAAGCTCTCCCCTGTGCAGAGAATCTCTTTTCTCGGTGTGGAGTTAGACTCGGTGAGTATGACGGCACGCCTCACGGAGGAACGTGCCCAAGCAGTGCTGAACTGCCTGAGTTCCTTCAGAGGCAGGAATGTGGTACCACTGAAACAGTTTCAGAGGCTCCTGGGGCATATGGCATCCGCAGCTGCAGTCACGCCGCTCGGATTGCTTCATATGAGACCACTTCAGCACTGGCTACACTCCCGGGTCCCGAGGTGGGCATGGCGCCGCGGTACACTGCGAGTAGGTATCTCCCAGCAGTGTCGCCGCTCCCTCAGCCCCTGGACAGACCTTGCCTTTTTACGGGCCGGGGTGCCCCTAGAACAAGTGTCCCGGCATACTGTTGTCACAACAGATGCCTCCAGCACGGGCTGGGGCGCTACATGCAACGGGCAGGCAGCCTCGGGGCTCTGGACAGGGCCCCGACTGCTTTGGCACATCAACTGCCTGGAGCTGTGGGCAGTGCATTTAGCCTTGCGGCAGTTCCGGCCACTGCTGTTGGGCAAGCACGTGCTAGTCCGCACGGACAACACTGCGGCGGTCTCGTATATCAACCGGCTGGGGGGTATACGATCACACCGCATGTCACAGCTCGCCCGCCATCTCCTCCTCTGGAGTCACATGCAGTTCAAGTCACTGCGTGCTGTTCACATCCCGGGGCAGCTCAATCGTGCGGCCGACGCGCTCTCACGACAGCTCACGTTCCCCGGAGAGTGGCGACTCCATCCCGAGACGATCCGGCTGATCTGGAGTCGATTCGGGGAAACTCAGGTAGACCTGTTTGCCTCCCCCGAGTCCTCCCACTGCCAGCTGTACTTCTCCCTGACCGAGGGCCCCCTCGGCACAGACGCACTGGCACACAGCTGGCCTCGGGCCTTACGCAAGTATGCGTTTCCCCCAGTGAGCCTACTCGCACAGACATTGTGCAAGCTCAGGGAGGACGAGGAGCAGGTCCTGCTGGTTGCGCCCCATTGGCCCACCCAGACCTGGTTTCCCGAACTCATTTCCCTCGCGACAGCACCTCCCTGGCGCATTCCTCTGAGGAAGGACCTCCTTTCTCAGGGGCTCGGCACCATATGGCACCCGCGTCCAGATCTATGGAACCTCCATGTGTGGCTCCTGGACGGGACGCGGCAGACTTGACTGGTCTACCACCGGCGGTGGTAGAGACCATCATTCAGGCTAGAGCTCCTTCAACAAGGCAAACCTACGCACTGAAATGGAGTCTGTTCGCGACCTGGTGTTCTTCTCGCCGAGAAGACCCCCGAAGATGCACGATCGGAGTAGTGCTTTCTTTCCTGCAAGAAAGGTTGGAGCGTAGGCTGTCACCCTCCACCTTGAAAGTGTATGTAGCCGCTATTGCAGCTCACCACGATGCAGTGGACGGCCGGTCCCTGGGAAAGCATGATCTCATCGTGAGGTTCCTGAAGGGGGCCAGGAGGATGAATCCCTCCAGGCCTCCCCTTGTGCCCTCTTGGGACCTCTCTATCATCCTGGCTGGACTTCAGTCGAGCTGAAGTTCCTGTCTCTTAAGACAGCGCTCCTGACCGCGCTCACTTCCATCAAACGGGTCGGGGACCTCCAGGCGTTTTCGGTAAGCGAAGAGTGCCTTGTGTTCGGGCCGGTCTACTCTCACGTTGTCTTGAGACCCCGGCCTGGATACGTGCCCAAGGTTCCCACCACGCCCTTCCGCGATCAGGTGGTGAACCTGCAAGCACTGCCCTCGGAGGAGGCAGATCCAGCCTTAGCGTTGCTGTGTCCCGTAAGAGCATTGCGCATATACGTGACCCGCACCCAGAGCATCAGAAGATCCGAGCAGCTCTTTGTCTGCCACGGAGGGCAGCAGAAAGGGAAGGCTGTCTCCAAACAGAGGTTGGCCCACTGGATAGTGGAGGCCGTCGCCTTGGCGTACCAGTCGCAAGGCGAGCCGTGCCCCCTGGGGGTGAGGGCTCACTCCACCAGGAGTGTTGCCTCCTCTCATGCGTTGGCGCACGGCGCCTCTTTGGCAGACATCTGCAGAGCTGCGGGCTGGGCGACACCGAACACCTTCGCAAGATTCTACAATCTCCGCGTTGAGCCAGTTTCTTCCCGTGTGTTGGGTAAGTAATTGGCGGGAAGAACTGGCCGGTGTCACGCTTGCTGCGCCATTCCCCCTCACCCGGGGATACGAGCGCCTTTTTCTCCCCCAGTTCAGTTCCCCGGACGGTGAACCCTGGTGGAATCCTCCAAGCACCCCCGGCAGTCAGACTGGGCGGAGCAGTCTGACGCCAAGCCCAGTACTGGTGTTAGCTCGCCCGGGTCTCCGGTCAGCCCCTGTACTGGGCTAGGTGGCCGTATGGCCTGATTCCCCTTCGGGTAATCCCATATGTGTATTCTTCCACGGTAAGGTTTCCCTCACGGTAAACCCGTGTCTTCCCTGTGACAGAGCTTCTGTCAGGTTCTGCTGGCAGCCCTCCTCCCTACTCCTAGGTAGGATCTGCCCCAGAGTCCAGTCGTATGTAGTACTGCCCCAAGCCTGGGCCAGTCCATATCAGTGTCTCCACATGTTACCTCCCTTCGGGCAGGATGTGGCCTCCGTAGCGCCCTTCTCTGGAAGGCTCGCTTCCCTGCCGATACGACAAGCTGTAAACAACAAATAGGAAAGACCTGAAGCTGTCTTTCACTGAAGGTCGAAATCCCTTCCGATTCCGTGGGGAAAGGAACAGCGGCTTGGTTATCTCCAGCAGCGATGTACTCAGTGGTCCCGGTGGGCACCAAGGTTAGCGAATTTGCACTGGAGCGGTAGGAAGGTTGCAACCTCTTGCATGGCATTTGTCTGTCACGCACTCGCTTGTCAACATCTGCATGCCACAAGGTTGTGACGGGGTTCAGCTTGTGGCGCTTTCCATAGGACCCCTATGTCGTCACGACATAACTCGTAGTGACCGACAGATAGGGAACGTCTAGGTTACGTACGTAACCCCCGTTCCCTGATGGAGGGAACGGAGACGTTATGTCCCCATGCCACAATCTTGAACCATCGCTGGTTGCCAGGGACTCGTCTCGGCTCCTCAGCGTAAAACCTAATGAGTGGATGCACCTGTCGCCCTTTTATACCCGTATGCACGGGGAGTGGCTCAGGTATGCAAAATCCACTAGCCAATTTCATTGGCGTTTTCTCTTAGTCAGAGATGTTCGGGGCTTCCAAGTAAATCCCCTATGTCGTCACGACATAACGTCTCCGTTCCCTCCATCAGGGAACGGGGGTTACGTACGTAACCTAGACGTTCTTCCATGGGTTGTCTGTCCATCCATCCATCCGTCTGTTTGTCTGTCTGTCTGTCTGTCTGTCTGTCTGTCTGTCTGTCCATCCATCCATCTGTCTGTTTGTCTGTCTGCCTGTCCATCCATTCGTCACTTTTTTATCTATCGATTTATCAACCATAACTTCTTAACCCATCCATTCATCAATCCATCAATCACTTATTATCCCATCAATGGGTTATCTGTCTGTCCATGCACCATCCATCCATCCATCCATTGGTTATCTGTCTATCTAGGTGCATACACCTATTCGTCAATATGTCCATTCTTCTATCTGTCTGTACATCCATGTGCTTGTCTATCCATGCATTGTCTGTCAATCTGTGCACATGCATCCATCCATTAATCACTTATTATCCCATCCACGGATTATCTCTATATCTAGATGCATACATCAATCCAACCATCCATTCATCTGTTAATTTTTCTATCCACATGTTCTTCTGGTTGTGGTCGTTTCCTGTCTGCGGATGACGGACACGATTGTTGTCTTCATTGTCTGGGCCTCCGACACGCTGAAGCTGCGTTCGTGGATGACTCATGCGTCTGTTGTGGGCGTATGAGCATGATTTCGCTGCGATCTCGCCTTTCCTTTATGAAAGGATTGGCACCCTCTGCCGCCACCCATGCTGATCTCTCTGGGAGATCTGAGGGTTACTGTAAGAGCCTCTCCGCCGGGTACATCCCCACGGACCTCTTACTCCTCACGCAGCGAACATTCCGTCCGGTTCCCGGGTGATTTCGCTGGTCCGTCCCACGGGGCGCCCAGCATTTCATTCGGTGCGCCATCTGTGGATAGGATGTCGATTGCAGCATCGGGGGATGGGTTCACGTCCTCCGAGGATGAAGGTGTGGTGGGGCTGCCCCCCTCGGGTGTTGTCACCACCGCCGCACCGGACCCGGAGCTGACGGCCATGCTTGCCCGGGCAGCCGTGAGTATCGGGCAGCTGGTTGCGCCCCATTGGCCCAATGTGTGGCTCCTGGACGGGACGTGGCAGACTTGAGTGGTCTACCACCGGCGGTGGTAGAGACCATCATTCAGGCTAGAGCTCCTTCAACAAGGCAAACCTATGCACTGACATGTCTGTTCGCGACCTGGTGTTCTTCTCGCCGAGAAGACCCCCAAAGATGCACTATTGGAGTAGTGCTTTCTTCCCTGCAAGAAAGGTTGGAGCGTAGGCTGTCACCCTCCAGTGATGAATCACTGGATGAATCCCTCCAGGCCTCCCCTTGTGCCCTCTTGGGTCCTCTCTATCGTCCTGGCTGGACTTCAGAGGGGCCCCTTTGAGCCGCTGGACTCAGTCGAGCTGAAGTTCCTATCTCTTAAGACAGCGCTCCTGACCGCGCTCACTTCCATCAAACGGGTCGGGGACCTCCAGGCGTTTTCGGTAAGCGAAGAGTGCCTTGTGTTCGGGCCGGTCTTCTCTTACGTTGTCTTGAGACCCCGGCCTGGATACGTGCCCAAGGTTCCCACCATGCCCTTCCGCGATCAGGTGGTGAACCTGCAAGCACTGCCCTCGGAGGAGGCTGATCCAGCCTTAGCGTTGCTGTGTCCCGTAAGAGCATTGCGCATATACGTGGACCGCACCCGGAGCGTCAGAAGCTCCGAGCAGCTCTTTGTCTGCCACGAGGGCAGCAGAAAGGGAAGGCTGTCTCCAAACAGAGGTTGGCCCACTGGATAGTGGAGGCCGTCGCCTTGGCGTACCAGTCGCAAGGCGAGCCGTGCCCCCTGGGGGTGAGGGCTCACTCCACCAGGAGTGTTGCCTCCTCCCATGCGTTGGCACACGGCGCCTCTTTGGCAGACATCTGCAGAGCTGCGGGCTGGGCGACACCGAACACCTTCGCAAGATTCTACAATCTCCGCGTTGAGCCAGTTTCTTCCCGTGTGTTGGGTAAGTAATGGATGGGAAGAACTGGCCGGTGTCACGCTTGCTGCGCCATTCCCCCTCACCCGGAGATACGAGCGCCTTTTTCTCCCCCAGTTCAGTTCCCCGGACGGTGAACCCTGGTGGAATCCTCCAAGCACCCCCGGCAGTCAGACTGGGCGGAGCAGTCTGACGCCAGGCCCAGTACTGGTGTTAGCTAGCCCGGGTCTCCGGTCAGCCCCTGTACTGGGCTAGGTGTCCGTATGGCCTGATTCCCCTTCAGGTAATCCCATATGTGTATTCTTCCATGGTAAGGTTTCCCTCACGGTAAACCCGTGTCTTCCCTGTGACAGAGCTTCTGTCAGGTTCTGCTGGCAGCCCTCCTCCCTACTCCTAGGTAGGATCTGCCCCAGAGTCCAGTCGTATGTAGTACTGCCCCAAGCCTGGGCCAGTCCATATCAGTGTCTCCACATGTTACCTCCCTTCGGGCAGGATGTGGCCTCCGTAGCACCCTTCTCTGGAAGGCTCGCTTCCCTGCCGTTACGACAAGCTGTAACAACAAATAGAAAAGACCTGAAGCTGTCTTTCACTGAAGGTCGAAATCCCTTCCGATTCCGTGGGGAAAGGAACAGCGGCTTGGCTATCTCCAGCAGCGATCTACTCAGTGGTCCCGGTGGGCACCAAGGTTAGCGAAATTTGCGCTGGAGCGGTAGGAAGGTTGCAACCTCTTGCATGGCATTTGTCTGTCACGCACTCGCTTGTCAACATCTGCATGCCACAAGGTTGTGACGGGGTTCAGCTTGTGGCGCTTTCCATAGGAACCCTATGTCGTCACGACATAACTCGTAGTGACCGACAGATAGGGAACGTCTAGGTTACATACGTAACCCCCGTTCCCTGATGGAGGGAACGAAGACGTTATGTCCCCATGCCACAATCTTGAACCATCGCTGGTTGCCAGGGACTCCTCAGCGTAAAACCTAATGAGTGGATGCACCTGTCGCCCTTTTATACCCGTATGCACGGGGAGTGGCTCAGGTATGCAAAATCCACTAGCCAATTTCATTGGCGTTTTCTCTTTAGTCAGAGATGTTCAGGCTTCCAGGTAAATCCCCTATGTCGTCACGACATAACGTCTCCATTCCCTCCATCAGGGAACGGGGGTTACGTACGTAACCTAGCTTTTTTATGCTGGGCCTTCTGTGTAAAATGTTTTTAATGTAATTAAATCACTTTATGACTGACTTACATTTATTATATATGCAGTTTCACCACAAGAACACACACATAGTTTTTTACTAAAAGCATGATTCATTTGATCTATTTTTTGGTTGTTTATTTAGTCTGTGCAGATATCAGGTTAAATGTATTTTAAAGTCCTTTGACTATTTCAGAAATGGCTTTTGTCTGTATCCAACTCTGGACATCAGAGCTTTTATTTTTTTATGCCAGGTTTTCATAGTTAGTGTGCCAGTGAGTCAGGGTCTAACTTCATTGGCTCATTATATATGAGTTTATCTGCAGATGTGTGCTATTAGCCCATTACCCTTATTAAAGTTGAAGCAATGCAGTTGTTACCAGCATATTAGCAGGGCTTGCAAAATCACTAGACAGTAGCCGACATATTGGAATATGCAGATGACTGATCATAACTTGGTGTTTCTTGTATAACCAGGCATGCATAAAGGAAAATGCCTGAAAAAGGCCCTTTACTCTGTGCCTGGAAATATGTACAGTAGTTGCCAGGGAGGTATTCAATAAAAGGCTTTTCTGTGAGACTCAAAATTGCTTTTTTTGACATCTCTGACTGCAGTTTGTGCTCACATAAAGTGTGATCTGCTCACTTAACTAAAATATTAAACCACCACAGATTTCAAAAGAATCTCATGATCTATGATCAGTCATCAGGGTTATGGTGCAATTATTAAGGCCATTATCAATGCAAATATGTCATTTCAATGTGATTACGTATGTAGATGTGTCATTTCAATACGATCTACATTAAAACAGCTTAATTCAGTTTCGTCAGTGAAGCCTGACTTGAGAGGCCATCAGTGCCACTACATCTGTGAATTTCTGTCAGTTGAATTAGTCTGAATATTCAGAATGTCAGGTTGCTCTTAGTTGACTCAAGGCTTATTAATAACGTTAAACTGTGTTTGCACTGGACAGAGCAGTATAAAGGGATAAAGATAGTTTAATCAAAAAATTTTAATTATCTCATCGTTTACAATTTTGAACAATGCATTTGTTATTTGTTTTCCATTCAGTAACAAAAATGGACATAATAGTATTAGATACAGATGCAATAACATGATAAAATATTATATATTTGAAGCCATTCAATAGTTTGGAGTAAGATTTAGAATAATACTTTAATTCAGAAACAACATAATCACAAGTGACAGTAAACACTTGATTTGTTATGAAAAATTTATATTTTGAATAAATGTTGTTCTTTTGAATCTTTTGAACAAAGCTTTTGTTTAGATTGATAACAATAAATCAGCATATTAAATGAGGTTTGAAGGATCATGTGCCATTGAAGACTGGAGTAATGATGCTAAAAATGCATCTTTCCTGTCACAGGAATACAATTAATTTAAAAATATATTAAAATAGTTTTCAGTTATTTTATTCAATAATGCTGTTTTACTGTATTTTTTTTAATTTGTATTATTATTTTGTCAAATAAATGCAGCCTTGGTGAGTATAAGAGACTTTCAAAAATGTTACCAAAATTGTACTGACCCCAAATTGTGAACCTAAGTCCATATTTACAATACAACTGAATGGAAAATGAAGGTTAAATACATTCTTTAAACTTCATACAGGGTTAGAGCATGAGGGTGAGTGTGAATGTCCATGATTGAGTGAATTATTCCTCATGTTAATCCAGTGTAAGCTGTTGAAGCAGAGCGCACAGCAGCTGATATCACTTCTTCTGTGATCTCTGCCCTGGACTTTACTGCTTCAGTGATGCTATAGGCCCTAAACACCTCGCTGTCACTGAGGTCAGTACTTTATTTTCGAAATGCTGAAAAACAAATGCATGCACGTATGCCTGGCCCTCTTGAGTATAACAGTGCTATACTTGAAGATCTATAAACAACAAGCAGAACCTCACATTACAGCAATGCACAGGTTACCTGAGTAATTGACCACTGAACAGGAAATCCTTCGACTGGCCTTTGGGCGAATTGGTTCCCTCTTACATTATAGACTAAAGGGTCTAGATGTAATTAATTTATTTATAGTGTAGAAAAATAGTTCTGCATGCTTTACAACACCTTATGATGATCTTTGTGCAAACAAGTGCTGTATAAAGGAAATCTAATTTAATTAAACCTTTTTATGGCTGACCTCTTTCTTTGTCTACAAGTCATCTCATTGTCTTCGTCTTATTAGAGACACAGGTTGACAAAGATCTCCAACCTCTTAATTATAACAAAAAAAGACGCACATGCTTTTATCTTAACTTTCTTTCTCTAAGTGCCTTTCATTACAAGGTGGATGGTCAATACAATTGGCATTATTAGTTTTGCTTGATTGCTTCTTAGTGTATTGCAAAAAATAAAAGGCTTCTATGAGTAAGTGCATTGTTGCATTTGAATCGTGAGCTCCTATGCACAACAATTCATTAGCTGTGATCAAAGCCGCATTACTGAAAAGGAATGACGGAATTGCTTGTGGCGCATAATAATATCTTATATCAAACACAGAGTATTCTCTTGATTAAAACAATATCCTTTGAGATCTCAGTGTTGGAAGGCACACGCAGATTTAGTTATTTGGCTTCGTCGTATTCCATGGGTCATCAGAAATGATGGTTGCTTGATGTTGAACATTTAGAGTAGGGCTATTCATTTAACTTCATTTGAGGGCCGGATTATCGAATTGAACATTTGAAGGAGGCCAAGGGGGTGGGGGGCCGTCCCGATCTTTTTCTGGGGGGCCTATAAAATTTGAAATTAAATTGAAATGCATATTCAGCAGTAAAATTAAAGGGATAGTTCACCCAAAAACGAAAATTCTGTCATCATTTACTCACCCTCAAGGAGTTCCAAACCTGTATGAATTTGTTTGTTCTACAGAACACAAAGGAAGATATTTTGAAGAAAGTTTGTAAGCAGGCTGTTTTGGGGCACAATTGACTTCCATGGTAGAAAAAAAATGCTATGGAAGCAGTGTTAGTTTAGTTGACGTTTTCATGACGACCACGAGACGTTAACGAACGAAAATTATTTTTGAATGACAAAAATTATGACATAAATCTATTGATATTTTTGTCAATGAATAAAAAAACGAGACGGAGATGTTAGGGAGGGACGATTTGGGAAGAGATTCATTCAGAATGCATCTGCTATATAGGAGGTTAGATGCAACCATATGAACCGGCGCTTGCTGCACGGCGCATAAAACGTAAAAAATATATAATTATGTGGTAGTAAGAGAAGAGCAGACATATGGATCAATATGACGACGCTAGAGAGAACTTAATTTGGTCCGGTTTTCTGAGCACAGACACTGAAGCATACACACACACAGAAAGCTGATTTCTTATGATCAGTGAGACCCCTGTGGAGAGGGTGAGTAGCTTTAAGTACCTTATAACATCTCCGAGGACCTGACTTGGGCTGCACACATTCAAACACAGGTTAAGAAAGCCAGGCAAAGACTGTACCATTTGGGACAGCTGAGGAAATTCAGGGTCTCACCAGCAATCCAGAAAACTTTCTATTCAGGGGCCATAGAAAGTGTACTGACTCAGTGAATCTCAGTGTGGCATGGAAACGCCTCAAATCAGGACCGCAAAGCTCTGCAGAGAGTTTTGCGCTTGGCTGAGTGCATCTCATGGTCTGCTCTTCCCTCTCTGCAGGACATCTACCTTAAACGCTGCAAAAGCAGAGCTGTCAAAATCAGAGCTGTCAAAATCATCAAAGACTCAAACCACCCTGGTAACCGTCTTTTCTTTTTACTGCCATCTGGCAAGCGCTTCAGGAACATGATGGCAAAAACTGAGAAACTTAGGAGGAGCTTCTTCCCTCAGGCTATCAGGCTCCTAAACTCAAACTCAGTCAAATAACTTCAACATGACTCAATTTAATAAACAGTAAGATACGCAGTATTCTCCATCATTGCTGCTATGTATATCTCTTGCACATACCTGCTTATATTATTATATTATTAAGTCCACAGTATACTGTCCTGCACATTTTATTTTATTGCACATCTTATTTTTCCTTATTTTTATTTATTTCACCTATATTTATGTATATTCTCTTGTGTTGTGTTACATATTTTGCACTGTCCTCTGAGTGGACCTGACCTGATTTACATTTCACTACTGATTATATTCTGTATAATTGAGTACGTGACGAATAAAACCTTGAACCTCAAAGCACATCTCACAGCACGTGAGTACTCTTTCGAGTCGCATAAACAGAGAAATACACACAAAATGATGTCGAAATGTCCATTTTGACGAGGATTCACATAAACACAGTTGATTAAGTGAACGTAAACAGTAGGAAGAATGTGTATCAGTATATTGCATCAGTGCATCCAGTTTTAAAGGGACAGCAGCCTAATTTAGTTGCTATTGTCCAAGTCATTGATGTTAATCAAGCAACAAAAGAAAGACATGCAATCACTCACTGCTCTTGACTGAAACACTTTAGTAGCCCTAGAGATTAATCTAAATGTATTTATACAAATAAATATGTCTTCTTGAAAGAATGAAGAATATGGTAAACAAGTTGTTATAATGAATGCATAATTAGCCTATATAACTATTGGTATTTCATTAAAAATACCATGTTCTTGTTCTTTATGATAAGTGGTTTTATTTGAACAAAGGCATGTTGTGTGTCACCACAGTTAAATTGCAGTCTATCTTGATAAAACCTTAATATCAAACATAAATAATGAGTTTGGAAATCTTTGAGAAATGCTTAATAAACGCACTGTAAATAAACCTATTAGATTTAAACCTATTACATTTACTGTAGATTTAGTCGACTAAAATCTTAGTTGACTAAAACTAGACTAAAACTAAAAACAATTCAGATGACTAAAACTAAATGGAATTTTAGTCAAAAGACTATGACTAAAACTAAATCAAATTTGCTGTCAAAATTAACACTGTTAACATTTAATAGGCTTTGAAAAATATAACAACGTTTTATAAGTTAACTTAAAACAATCTTCATAAAATATAAATTGTATGTATGAGCTATATTGATTATTATTTATTCAAGCTACAAAAGTTAATCAGCAAGCAGAGCAGTAAGTGATTTATCTTTTTATACGGATGTGACACATATCCAATTTTCTCCCAACTCTTTACGGTAATTTGGAATTTTATAACTGATTTAACACTGTGTTTATGAGGTAACTCACCAAAACCATGTATTTTTTACATCATTGTGTGTGGTTTTGTCCATTGCAGCATTGGCATGCTTGTTTGAAGAGGCTCAGCTTATGAGTACAGTCAAACGTGCAGATTTTCAAACTATACTTCCTGCTTTTATAAAAATCTTCATTCAGTGTTGCCGCTATTTCTTGCCAGAAGTTATGACCGATAACATTGTCTTTAAACTCGTTTAAACTAACGTTAGAATTGTGGATATCATAACTCCGTCACGTAAGAGTGGCCAGTGTTGCCACCTTGTGGACAAACTAATTAGTGAAAGAACAATTCAAGGTGAATGTGCAACCTGAGTACTCTTCCTCGGGTTGGATGAAGAGGATTGGCAGGCCGGATTAGGCCCTCAGGCCGCCAATTGAATAGCCCTAATTTTGAGGAATCTATAATGACTCTAAAAGATTTTGATCACCCCTATGATAAAGGTTTAAACAGTAATGTTCACCCTGGAGGAAACTATTTCACTTAATGACCAACCATTGGAAAGTCATTTAGCCAAAAAAGGAAAGTCACTGAGTCATCTTCCAAGAAAAACTAAACTGACATAACAAATTATGGGAAAGTGGCACATCATACGAAGGGAGATGACAACAGCGTGACTCTTAACAGATGGGAATGAAAGGACAAGTTGCGTAACTAGGAATGCGATATGTTTGGACTTCCTCTTTAGTTATGTACTGTATTAGGAAGATAAAGCCCCATTAATGAAAATAATTGTTACATTTATATATATATATATATATATATATATATATATATAACACACAGTGAAGATCAAAATTAGAGAACAATTTATGAACACTTGATATTTTAACACTTGAAATAATGTAATCTTCATCATTCAAAATTTGAAGGAATTTTAGTTGTGGCTATACCATGCTAGTTGAATGGTGTTTTGCAAAACAACCAAGCCACTTTAACAAAAACCCTTTATTTTTTGGAATACACAGTGATTAAAATTACAGAATAGCAATGATTGTAGCACTGTCAGTCCTCTGTCGTGTGTGTCATGTGTCCCCACCTCATGTTTCCTTATTGGGTTTGTTTCCTGTCCTTGTTTAATGTCATTATTAGTTAATTCATGTCTAGTCGTGTTTGTCTAATTATCTATGATTTACCTGTGTATATTAGTTCATGCCTGTTCAGTTTGATGTCGTCTGGTCTACTTGTTATTCCCGGTGTATCCTGCCTGTGAGTCGTGCCTTGTCCTGTCATGTCCTGCCTTGATGTCCTTATTAAATATTATCATTTGAGTTTATATCCTCGTCCGCGTGTTCCTGTTCCTCCCTCTTGTGTGCACCGTGACAAGCACAAAGGAAGATTACATCAATTTTTTTTTAAGGTTACAGCAATCAAAATCAGTAGGAAGTGGAGAGGCCCTTGCTTTGAATGACTTCAGCACATCTACGGCCACAGCACTACCCTGTAAAAAAAAACAGCATATGCTGGAAAGGTATGTTTTGAAGCATGGCTGCTGAATTGAGCTGGCTTAAACTGGTCTTGAGCTGGTTTAAGCTGGTCATTAGCTAGTCATGTGCAGGTCCTAAGCTGGTCCTAAGTAACTAGCTCCTGCCCAGGACCAGCTAAGGCCCAGCTTAAACCAGCTCAAACCAGCAGCCATGCTTCAAAACATACCTATCCAGCATATGTATTTTTTTTTTTCAACCAACAGTTTCTAATACTGCTCTGGTGTGATCTTTGTTCACTTTTCTAACAGTCTGTAGTGGGTTTCTCAGCCATAACTTTGTTGACAAGGATTTTCCAAAGATTTTCAATCAGGTTTAGATCAGGACTCTGGGCTGGGCATTTCATTATTTAAAAGTGTTCAGCTTCAAGGAACTATTTTACCCATGTTACTGTGTGATGGGAGTATTGTACTGTATGAAAATTTCTGGCTGATTGTGCGATGAACGCAGGAAAGGGGTTTGGTCACTGCAGAGTGAGCTTTCAGTCCAAATTCTCCTTACCCTGTTCAGCACTAAACTGGTGAGCAATTCCAGCTGTAGTGTTGAACTGATTCACCATTGAGATTCTATGCATTGTCTTGTCTTCTCGTGTGTTTGTCTTTCGTGGTTGTAAACACAGTTCGTTGAATGGGAAGGAGGTGAAACCTGCAAACATTTAAACCCTTTAATAATAAAATAAACAATCACAAAATTAAAGCGGCAGCCCCTCATGGACGACTGCCACACACAAAACACAAAATAAAGCCCAGTCCTGGTCCTTTCTCTTCCAATGTCGTCGCTCCTCCTTTTATCCTTCCGGAGCTCCTCAATGGGACTCGAGACCGTTGGACCGAGTGGAACAGTCCACCGGCCTTACTCCGTTACCTTGACTCTCGGCCCCGCCCCACTCATCACAGTGGTCGACCGGCCTTTTGGGGGACTTGAATGAGTTAGTAAATTTGTAAAGGTGCAATATTCTAGAAATCACAGATTTGAAACGACCAGCTTATTTTGCTATGGCTGCTATTGGCCTTCATCTGGATAACCTGCTGTCGGAGGGTTTCAGTCACTTTAAAATGGCTTACCATCATTAAGCATTAAGGAAATTTGCACCAGGTGCCATATTAACACCAATAACGTGTAGGCATCTGAAAGTGTTCTCTAATTTTGATCAGTTATTTTTTAAATATCTAATTTAAGTTTGTTTTATACTGTGCTTCAGAATATATATCTAACTCATGAAATATGGTTCAAAACTGTGTTTCTACTCCTGTTAGGACAGAGCAGTGACCTTGAAATGTAAGAAATTGTAGGTTGTTCTCTAATTTTGATCTCCACTTATCTCCACTCCACTCCACTCACTCACTCACTCACTCACTCACTCACTCACTCACTCACTCACTCACTCACTCACTCACTCATTGCCAGGCAGCCAGCCAGCCAGACAGACAGACAGACAGACAGACAGACAGACAGACAGCCATACAGACAGACAGACAGATGGATAGACAGACAGACAGACAGATAGATAGATAGATAGATAGATAGATAGATAGATAGATAGATAGATAGATAGATAGATAGATAGATAGATAGATAGATAGATAGATAGATAGATAGATAGAAGCACATTAAGCACATTAGTGAAAGAGACCCAATGTTTACAGAGAATGCAACACTTTAAAGTATGTTGTGTAAAGTGGGTGTCAAACAACACTAACATCAGCTAATCCAAATTCCAATTTCATAAAATAAAAAAATCAGAAGGGAATCTTTTTTAATAAGCTTTAATATGCTTTAATTTACATCCCGTAGTACATTTTATTGTCATCTGCACCTAAATGGCTCTGGCACTGAGCTGATACACCATTGGAAAACAAATTCTGTTTTTATGACATTGACAATGTGCAATGTGGCATATTTAAATCCAGTGTGCCTGCAGACCCTCACTGTATCACAAACTGAGTCCCAAGCTCATCAATGGATCCTCTACAGTGTCAAACAGCTGATAAAACATCACAACAATCTACAAGTAATCCATATGAATCAAGCCCATCAGTTAACAACCTGAAAAGTGAAAAGCAGCGTGTTTGTAAGAAACAAATCCACTTTTAAGACATTTTTTAACTTCTAACTTTTCCACTAGAGAAAACTATTTTATGGACTTTTCAATTCATAAGATGTTAATTGATGGACTGGAATCGTGTGGATTACTTATGGATTACTGTGATGTTTTATCAGCTGTTTTTGTCATTCTGATGGCACCCATTCACTGCAGATGATCCATTTGTGAACAAGTGGTTTAATGGTAAATTTCAACCAATATGTTCTGATAAAGAAACAAACTCATCTACATCTTGGATGTCCTTAGGGTGAGTACATTTTTTTTTTTTTAGGAGATATTCCTTTAAGATGGTTATAGTTTTCTCCATTGGTAATTTCTCTATGCCCTGCCTGAATGCAAAATGCTGTGCCTTTGTACTCTGTTGCACTAGACTTTGTTTCAGCCTCCAGCATGCGGACAGACAGGACTCACTGTACATAAACACTTACACACAGGTGTGTGAGTTAATAATGTAGTGCATTTGGCAAAACATGCAGAAGCAGTCAGACGCAAATGTGCTTGGCAGACACAAAGTTGTGATTCCCAGCCAAATGAGAAACCTGTAAAATTGTGCAGTCGTGCACTTTGTTCTGTTTGGATGTGTAAATCATTAATTATGTATAGGCAGGGGCTAATTCAATTCACTTCCCTTTCCAGGCTGTTTGTTTTTGATTTCACTGGATATGTTGTGTCTGTAATAAAGATGCCACAGGTTGATGGCTTGTGTTCAGTCTCTGGGTAATTGTTACGAAATTTAAACTCAGTTAATGTGAATGTATCTGCAGGAGCAATTCTCACTTTCCATTACAAGGAAACAAATGAGGATCTGAAAGAGTTTTGTTGACTCTGTTGTTGTTTATCAGCAAAGTATCACTAAAATAAGGTGCTTTACTTTCATATTAATATCAGTTTTCAACCTCAGCGCTAAAATTTGTACACTAAATAACACTAAATTATATTTATTTTATGCACTTTTGGCAACCCTGTTAACATTTTAGGACATAGTATTGCTAGAAACTATGCATTCATTCAAATCAGGAATTTAACCTGTATTAAGAAGGTTGAATTCCTGATTTGAATGAATTAATATTTTCTAGCAATAAAATTTTAACAAAAATCAATATAATCAAATAATTAATAAAATACTACACCAAAATATAACATATAAGCAGATTTAACCCAAAGTACATTAAGCTGTTACACTCAGTAGGGGAGTTTGGAATCAAAAATGAAAACAAAATAAATACAAAAAACTTTTGGTGCTCAAATATGTGCAAAACGATATATATATATATATATATGTGTGTGTGTGTGTGTGTGTGTGTGTGTGTGTGTGTGTGTGTGTGTGTGATGCAATCTAGGAAAACCTAACACATGGTGACATTTTACCTTAGGTAAATATAATATAAAAATGTAATATAATATGGAAGCTGGGTTCATGCCCTTTCCAAATTTGTTTTTATTTTGTCCATAGCTTGACAGTAACGAAAGTTGTGGCTTTCTGAATTTGGCTGATAGCTATGATTTTCAGGAATGGAATTTTGAGAAAAACGGGTTTAAAATGAGACGGGTTTCACTTTCACTTCATGGGTTTAATGAGAGCTATCTGTAAGGAGCGCTATACTGCATAATTACACAAACAGACTAACGTTACCCTGAAGAGTTTTCCGTTGTTTATTATGGGTATAGTCTCTGAACTTTTGACCACCCCTTGTTTGTTTAGATAGCACGAATAGTGTACCTCAGAAAAGTGAGCGCAGCGCAACTGTTTGCGCACCTGTGCATAAAACAGACTGTTATCGGACTCCTCTTTAGTAATTTTATCATCCAATCCTTCATCTCTGGATGTGAAATAGTCCATTATAACATTGTTTTAGGCACTGACAATGCCAAGATTGAGCAGACTGAGAGGAGCAAGATCGTTTAATTGAGCCGCTTCTTCAGACTGCGTTGTTCTGCTTGCTGCAATAAATCGCTATTTTTCTGCACTAAACAAGTGAATTTTGCCAAGATATTTTCAGAGATGATAGACAAGATGCTATAGAAGAATCATTTGATGAAAACCTAATTTTGACAAAAAAATGACATTCGACCTATTTTTCGAATTTCCTGAAAACGTCCCTGCGCGACATCCGACGGGTTTTACCAGATCGCATCACGTATATATATATATATATATATATATATATATATATAAACAAAACAAAACTAAAAACAAAAACATACATTAGGAAGTGAGCGCTAGCTGATTACTGCTCACACGTTTGTTCAGGACACTGCCAAAGCATCCATTTGGCAGAAGCTTTAGCTTGATTTTTAAGTTGGTGTTTACATTGACTATAGTGTTTTTTGTTGTTGTTTTTTTTACACTGCGGCCGTTCAAAATTTTAAGGGAATTAATTTAAAATTTCTGTCCTCCTTAGTTATAATGATTGTCATTACTCTAATGGTGCCAATCATGGAGTTTGTTTTGCTTAGTTTTGGCGAAACATTATCTGAGATGACTGTCATTTTGTCAATCCCGACTCTCTGCACAGTTCATTTAGTCTGTATTGAGATGATTAATGTGGTCCTCAAGGGCTGTCCCTCACATTGCCAAATTTAGGCTCAGAATTACTGCACCATTACCCAAGTAAATTGCTTATATATATATATATATATGCTTAGTAAGGGTACGTTTACTACCAAAAGTTTGAATAATCTTAATTTTTAATGTTTTTGAAAGTCTCTTATTCTCTCCAATGCTGCATTTATGTGATCAAAAACACAGTAAAAAAAAAAAAAAAAAAATTTCCAGTGTTTTCTTTTTCAAATCCTTGCCTTTCAATGACAGACTTGCACTGATGAGCCACTATATTTTTATATGAGTGTAGCAATACATATTGGCCAAGCACATTCAATCTTTATCATTTTCTATAGCCGTCCTTGTAAATGTACTTCATAAAGCCATCTACACAGCGTCTGAAAGAGCCAATTACTCTGTGATTTCAATCGGTTGATCACTTTTGGTTGTGAATAGGACAGAGTGAGCAAATATAATTATACTCAAGTACATCTATATGATGACTACTTGAGCAGAGGATTTGTTTGTCTCATTGCTGGAGTTCATGTTGAACATGTGTGGCATTTGATGAATGCTACATAAAAAGATTTCCTCTTTTGCACAGTATTTCATATTTCAATCAGATATTGTGTAAAAGAGTTTTGTTTAGAAATATTTTTTTTATTAAATATATATTTTCTCGAACACTATTTCATCTCACATTTAACACTCGTAGCTCAGGAGGTCTTCATTAAAGCGGTGAATGTCTTTTGCAGATCAGGTGTTGGAGTGAGAGTCTCTACAGAAACACTCTTCCCTCTCATGACTGACACACATACGCGCAAACACACACACACACACACACACGTTGGCTTTTATGGTTTATGGGGACTCTCCATAGGCGTAATGGTTTTTATACTGTACAAACCATGTTTTCTATAGCCCTACAAAAACCCTACACCTAAACCTACCACTTACAGGAAACTTTGTGCATTTTTACTTTCTCAAAAAAAAAATGTATGATTTATAAGCCTTTTGAATTATGGGGACACTGAAAATGTCCTCATAAATCACCTTCTCCTTGTAATACCTATGTCACACCCATGTCATTATACAAATGTTTGTCCTCATAAACCACATAAACACACACACACACACACACACACACACACACACACTCACGCATATGCACACACACACTCACCGGTACTGCATAACTCTGTTTTATTAAGATTTGAGATATTACTCTGCAGAAAATAAAATAAAATTCCTGAAATCTTATCCCTTCCCCTGTGATTTCAATGGCTGCAAGACAAAAAAAAATATATACAATTAACATAAATATATCATCTAACGTGGCAGTCATATGATATTTATAGCAGAGCAAGTGATTATTCATTCTTTTTTTTCCTGCATGGATACATAATCTGTGGAGAGACTGTTTCATGAACCAATCTCATGCTACAGGAACAATAAAGCACTGGCACTTTTATCTCTTGCAGATCAGCAAACATATATTTATAGTGAGCAATCTCAGTTTTGATGATGGTCAAATGTTAAAAAGAGCTATAAGCAGGTGAACATTGGTGTTCAAAAGGGTCAGGTTTAGTTTAGAGTTTAGAAAAAGTCTCTTATGCTTTCAAAGGCTGCATTTTCTATCAAAAATACTGTAAAGCAGTAATATTGTGAAACATCATTGCAATTTAGAATAACGTTTACCATTTATTCCTGTGATGCAAAGCAGAAATTTCAGCATCATTACTCCAGTCTTCAGTGTCACATGATCATTCAGAAATCACTCTATGTTGATTTGCTGTTCAATAAACATTTCTTATTATTATCAATGTTGTAAACAGTTGTTATGCTTGATATTTATGTGGAAACCATAATACACTGTTTTCAGGATTTTCAAGTGAATAGAAAATTCAAAAGAACAGCAATTATTTAAAAAGAAAATGTTTGTAACATTGTAATTGTCTCTACCGTCTCATGCATCCTTGCTGTTTAAAGGATTGATTTCTTGCAAAACACACACATATAGTGATCCACAAATGTTGAGAATAATATTACTACTTTAAAATTGTGTCAAATAATATATCGTTTATTACTTTTGGACGCATTATTTGTACATTCTGGGATTCTGTTCTTCATGAAGAATATATGCAATGCTCCCTTAGTAGGCAGCATATTCCCGCATTACAGTCCAATACTTAAGTCCTAAATAACGCACAAATTAAGATTGGAAAACATTCCAGAAAACTCATTGTTTGGTCTTACGCTTCCTATATCTTTCATGTTTTAGCATCAGTTAACAGCCTGAGTCTGGCCCAAGCCCAAAAGTGTCTGTAGGCATCCAGGCCAAGATTGTGTAAATTATATGTGATTATAGAGGGAGAAATAGGAGCTGCTGCATATGAATGTATTCCCACAGGTTTTCCCAAAAGCTCATCGCAGCCTCATCCGATCTGAGCACTCTTCTCCCTCCCTGAGGTCTCAACCTTGATTTATCTCTCCCCAACCCTCCACTGTATTGATCTCTCTCTTCTGCACTCCTCTCTGCTGCTCTCAGGCTCAGGGTTTAGTTTCACTACTGTCTGATCCCAGTCTGGTTTTCAAGGAGTTGAAATGCTGTCAGTGCAAGATCAACCACAATTCTCATGAGTCCCTTCCTCTATCCATCCCAGACTAACAGAGACTGATTCTCAGCCTTCAGACTTCACATTTCAAAGTGAACTGTCTCTGCCCAGTGAGATATTCTTTTACTCGTCCAATTTTAGATTTTCTCGCTACAACCATGCCTGCTGTGAAATGTTTAATCTCTCTAGTTTTAGTTTTACTTGCTAACTCTGCAGAAAACCAATCTAGATCAGCTCGGCTGTTGACAAACTCATGGGGCACAACGTGATCCATGACTATTTACCATTCGGTTTGAAAGCAGCAACATTTCAACTATGAATTGAATCAGAGACTATCATTAGAATATTCTTAACACAAATGGTCCATGTCATTTTATTTTCTCTTAATTTTATTACATACTGTATATAACATCACATTATAAGGAAAGCAAGGAAAGGACGTGTGGCCAAGTATGGTGACCCAAACTCATAATTTGTGCTCTGCATTTAACCCATCCAAGTGCACACACACAGCAGTTAGTAGTGAACAAACACACACACACACACCGTGAACACACACCCAGAGCAGTGGACAGCCATTAATGCTGTGGCACCCGGGGAGCAGTTGAGAGTTCGGTGCCTTGCTCAAGGGTCTCACCTCAGTTGTGCTATTGAGCGTGGAGAGAGCGCCGTACATTCACTTCCTCCACCGACAATCCTTGCCAGTCCTGAGACTCAAACCCATGACCTTTGGTTTACAAGTCTAACTCTCCATTAGGCTACAACTGCCCCCAAATCACTCACTACCCCCAAAATCCAACTGTCCTCACACCGTAACAACAAGAGACCATACAATTTTTTTGTGAAATGTATTTCTATATTATATCAAATGTAAATAAACAATTTATGTATTTAAAACTTGAAAATATAATATTTAACATATGTTTGATGTATTTATTTAATATACACTGTAAATACAAATTTCACTGAAAAAATTGACCAGCACTTTCTTCAAAATGTCTCTGTTTGTGTTCTAAAGATGGAAAAAAGTATATAAGAATAAAGTCACATGGAATGACATATGGCTGAGTAATTGAACGACTGAAATGTTAATATGCATATTTTAAAGAAACATTACTGCTGCAATTTGACAACCTTCAGGAAGAGGTTAATATTTCAGAATACATAACACTTTTATAAGGTATCAAAAATGTGTCCCTCTTGTCAACACCATCAGTTATTTATGAATTCATGTCATGTCAAAGTCAGCCTTCATCCCAGAGGTCCTTTTCCATATTTCAGCTGCTGAGAGTTTAATAAAGTCACACAGGCTCTGGTGAGGTAGATTTGCTTAGGTTTAAACTGATGTGTCAAAATCGATGATGTTTGACAAGGTAGTACAGACACATACTGAGTAATAAAAACACAAATTTTGAGAAAATAGAAGAAGTGGGAGGCTGCACCAAAGCGTCGGTGAAAACATCTTAAATCAGATAATTTACTGGCATATACATTTTTCTGAAACCCATTTAAAAACCAGTCAATATATTACTGGAAATTGAGTTTGCCCATATAGGTTTAACTTCTACTTTTTTTCTGTAAAAGTTATGTTCTGTGTTTGAAATCATATTTGAAATATTTTTATGAAATATGCTAATATGTTTTTTTCACTCATTGAGTTATTGAACTGTAAGCGCAGTGTTGTCGACTGTCATACACTGAGCCAGTTATAAGATAATTACCATTAATGTCTAACAAAGAAGTCTATTCACTGCTTATTAAATATGATATATCAGTGAAAACAGGGTGTTGTTTTCATTTGCCAGCTAACTTGTCACAATAAACCCAGAGGGGCTCATAAGCAGTGCGCTAATATTTCTGCTGTAGCTCTTACACACATGCAGATTCATAATTAGGATTATGAAGTCCAATGAAAGTATTATAATTTGTGTAATTTCACAGCAGTGTCTGTCAGTGTTTGTATTATACTGTCATACAGCTAGTAATATGAAAACACTGTCTGAGTGAGAATGTAATTTAAATTCAATGTTCCACTTCCTAGGAGGTTCAACAAATAAACTAACAGTACCATATTTGATGGTATAAGTTTTGACGGTACTTACTGCTGGATTCACAGGCCTCGTGTTTCGATTCTATGTCATTGATTATTATTATTTTTTTCTGTGGTGATGTTTTTGATGTTGGATGATTAAAATGGCTCTATGCCTGCCTGACTCAGGACTGGAGGAAGATGTTTTGTTGTCTTTCTTCTTCACTTCTTCACCGTACTCACTCAGACTGACTCTTGCTGTTGCATAACAATACGAAAAAGGACAGCAGAGGAGACAAAAAGCATCATGTCGTCCTCTAATGTTGTTGTATTAGAGAAGAGAGAGAGAGAAAAAAACTGAAAACTGAAAATGAGATTGGTCTGTCTGCTGACCAAAACCTAATTAGAAAAAAGCTAGTGAAAATGCATAAATGTATTCAAATTATTGTGTAATATTGTATTTTTGTATATTTATGCTAATTCAGTGTCCATTCATTCATTTTTATGCATGCAGCAAAACTGATTTAGAAATTATTGGAATTGATGGAGCATGACAATGTCAGAAGCAGGACCTCATTATGCAAAATATATTCACATTATTCAAATTATATGAAGGACATCTCGCATTAAAAACAAACAAACAAATCCAGGCTTATTATCCAAACAGATAGTAGAAGCATTAGACAAAAATTCTCACCTGCTGAACCAGTCTGAATCAGAGCATGTGAGCGGAGCGGAGCGGGGAGCGAGCGGGGAGCGGAGCGTGCAAAATATAGTCGGAGCGCGGAGCGGGTTTTTATCCAAAGGCTGGAGCGATCGCTCTGTCTCGCTCCGGTTCCGCTCCGATACCGCTCACACCATGAGCCTAGGGCATGCACAAATCCACCCAGAATTCACCTGTGCCTTCAACAATTAACAAAACCATCAGCCTATACTTATAGTTAGCCTATAGTTTGAAATAAATATATGTTTTATTTTGACTGATGTTGCTGTGAGTTCTTTATAGGATATAGGCTGCGTGGCGGACGCGTCACGGAGCGGGTTTGCTGCGTGTTGATTTTCCTTTCCGCACCTATGTTAACAGATTAGAGCAGCCACATTGCCTATGGAATACGCGCGTATTAGGTGTGGTCCAACCACGCCGCAACCTCAGGCTTCGGTTGAAAATGGCAGGTCTTAGGCATGCAGAGTAATTTAAAATTTGAGCGAGCGTGGAGCGATTTCACCGGAGCGGGAGGAAATTGTAGATGAGCGGGGAGCGGAATTGAGCGGAGCGATCTGGTCCGACTTTGAGCGGTGGAGCGGGGGGAGCGAACACCCACGTGAGCGGGGAGCGGAAATTCTCACCGCTCAGCTCCGCTCACATGCTCTGGTCTGAATACCACTTTTTCCTGTCATTACTGTTAAATGTCCTTTTGATTACAGAGGAACAAAACATTCGATTATACCAAGCTGGTATTTTAAGGATCACTTCATATCGCAAAACATTGGCTCTGCAATTTCAGCTCAAAATAAGTGACTAATTTATTTTTTGAGAAAAAGTTAATTCTTAATTATTATAATAGCAATAATAAAATCAACTGACACTTTGCAAAGACCTGCCACATCTTCGTTATTGTTGCTATGTTCGACAAGCCATGGAACTCTCACGCCACACATCATGTTCTCACACAGAGAAATACATCGTGTAGCAAAGAGGAAACAGAAAATTTGCCAACAAACAAGACATGAAACAAAGTCTCCGCTTTCAGATTTTGTCATTTTTTTAATGAAAATTCAAACAATAAATACCCTTTTGTGGCTCTTTATTATGTCGTGAAAGATCGCTGCAAAGCACGTGAACCGTGAACCGAAATCTTTTCCTCTTTACTGGTTATAGTGCTTAAGAAACGTAAATGAACATTAGAAGGTATCTTGTTTCAACTGCGGAACGGAATCAATACGCACCATTTCTCAAAGTCCACTGATGTTAACCAGCTAACTTACTGACCAAAGTTGAGAGTGATAGCCCTGATGCTAGCGACAACTGCGGCCCAAGCTCACCTGGGCTTTCAGATAGGATGCGATGTGCGCGGCGCTCACACCGCGACAACGGCACCACTGCAAAACCTTTTAAGTTAATTTTCATGGCTTGTGCCGCGCCAGGACGGTGCGACCAACGCCAGAAAAGTTTTAATATTAGAGAAACGCCACTTCAAGAATCCTCATTAGCATTAACTTACATAAGTTAAGCCCGTAACGCCAAAGATAGCGATTTCCCAGCCCCTCCCGTAAGCCACTGATGGATGGGGGGGGGGCTAGTAGGGAAAAACGCTTTTAAAACCTTATTTTGGGGCAAAGACATAACGTTAAGGACTGAAGACTTTTTTGGTGGTTGTATTCAAATTTTACTGATGATTCTATACATGCAGTGTTTGTCCCGATGACCATTGAAAATTCAGTTGTGGCTCTCTCCACGTTCACGGGCCTGGTTGTTAGTCCGAAATAACTGACCATTAACAAGATGGCTGCCGAGTGGCGGGACTGGCCTATGACGCCACCAACTGGCGAGCTTATGCACAAGCCCAGTCATAGTTCAATGTTCTGAAAAGTCCTCTGGAATTCTAATATTTTAAAACATTAATATTAAAAAAACATGGCCTGACCAGCAAAGGAAAAAATCTGAAACATTCCACGTTTCATCCACTTTATAATCCACAAGCAGAGGACATATACAATTTGGCGGGGGTAACATTAGCCAGTTAGCATTAGCTACCACAAATATTTTGTCAACTAAAATGATATTTAAATAAAAACTTACCTCTGAATCTCTGGGCTTCGACGTCGGTTACTTCTATGCCTGCTTCAGATATTTTTTGAAGGACCTCCTCGGTTGAAAGCCCTTGTAAGACCCATGTGTAACTGTGCTATGACTTCTTCTCCGCCAAAAGAAAGAAAGACCGCGAACTGGATGTCCTTTTATTTGAGATTCAAGCAGCCAATCAGGACTGGCTCTACATATTTGACACATCTTTCCACCAATCAAACGTATTGAGCTAGCAGTCTTCGTTCCCGCTCTCCAGTAAATTAGGGATAATGTACTCAGGCTATGCAATGAGAAAATGTTTCTAATGAAATAGGCCTACACTATAACAGTGAGAATCAGCCATTTGTGTGTTTATGTGTGTTGTTTTCATTTACATAATCAATATAATATCATAATTTAATCAGCTGGATAATTGTATTATAATGATTTACTATTAGTAAATTGACTTACAAAACTTTTATTTCCTTTATTTCAAGGCTCTCAAATATAGTGATAAGTTAAAATCGACCATAAATTATTAAGGTATCATTAAACCCTTTAAACAACAACTTTTACAAAAAAAAATTGGCTTAGCAGAGGCTGTCTTTAAAATAAACAGTACATATATGTACCTTTTAATGCTTGGGAACATATATGTACCATTTTGACCATCAAAAATGTACATATATGTACCTTGAGGTCCAATAATAAGCTCTATGGGGTACATTAGTGTAGATTGTACCTTGGGGGACAGAAATGGACTCCTACTGTACCCCTATTTCTGGCAGTGTACTCTTTGGTCTGATTTGTTTATTTTTTTCAGACAAAAGTTAATTTGGTGTTATAATTGGTCAGATCGCCTGTCAATCAAACTCCATGTGAAGGAGTTTTCGATTCACCACGTTTTTGTTTGTGAGATCCTGAGTGGAGGTGAGAGCTGTGGTGGATGACAGGATTGTTGGTACAGAACAGCAACTGTTATCAACATTTCTCAAACATCATAAAACAGCTGCCAACCAAATCATTCCTGCTTTTTATTCATTGTCATGGCAGTGCTATATTCATATTTGTAATTGTTTATGAATCTTGGCGCATTTCCGCAGTGGGGATCACAGGTTCTAGTTTTCAAGTAAAACAAGATAATTTGCCAACAAACCATTAAAAAGCGAAACGGATTTGATGTGAAATGATTTTAATGCCCAGGGGAGTGCCCAGGGGAGCGACACTGATCTGTTTCCTCACAAATACAGACTTTATCAGGATAAATGTGTTTGGCTGTTCATCCTGATTTATATTTTCATTCTCTTGTTTGTTGTTTATTGTTGTCTCCTTCTCTGTCACTTTCCCAGATATACCAAGATGAAGACAGCTACCAACATCTATATATTTAACCTGGCACTGGCTGATGCGCTGGTTTTGGCTACGCTTCCCTTCCAGGGCACAGATGTGTTCCTTGGTTTCTGGCCCTTTGGCAATGCCCTGTGCAAGGCGGTCATCTCCATAGACTACTATAACATGTTCACCAGTGTGTTCACCTTGACTGTGATGAGCATGGATCGATACGTGGCCGTGTGCCACCCAGTGAAGGCTCTGGACATGCGGACGCCCCACAAGGCCAAGGTGGTCAATATCTGCGTGTGGGTCTTAGCTTCAGCCATAGGGATCCCGGCCATGGTACTTGGAGACGTCGATAACGACAATGGTGAGAGTTTATCTAAACTTATGACCTATGAACTTATTTATTTTTTATTTTTCTTGTAGGCCTAATTTTACTTAATATTCTCTGCAACTATTTTATTTGAGATTCATAACTGCACATTATTTCTGCAAATAATTTTAAAAAGCATTCTCAAAAAGTAAGTGCTATAATCATTTTAATTGAATATCCAATTTTAGTTTTGGAAATACACCTCCTGGAATAATTTACTTAATTAATTAATTATGTAATTTGTAATGTTTTCAAAAGAAGGCTCTTATGATCACCAAGGCTGCATTTATTTGATCAAAAATACAATAAAACAGTAAGATGAACTTTATTAAATTTAATCCTGAATAAAAGTATTTCTTTCTTTCTTTCTTTCTTTCTTTCTTTCTTTCTTTCTTTCTTTCTTTCTTTCTTTCTTTCTTTCTTTCTTATATTTCCCATATTGATTTCTTACTTAACCCTTTATGTCTTTATTCTATCATGGATTCCACAAAAACATTAGGCAAAAAAACTGTTAATAATGTATGCCAGCTTGTTTTCACCATATGCTTAAAAAAGTGCAGCAGATTTTTATCTCATAATGAATACTTGTTTCTCGCAATTCAGAGTTTAGATCAGTCAGATTTGTGAAATATAAACTCAGAATTGCAAAAAATAAATTCAGAATTTATATCTCACAGTTCTGACATTTTCTTTTTTAGAATTACAAGGGGAAAAATGAATTGTGAAAAAAAAAACATTTTCGAAGGATTACGTGACACCGAAGACTGGATTAATGATGCTGAAAATTTAGCTTTGCATCACATGAATAAATTACATTATAAAATATATAAAAAATAGAAAACAGTTATTTTAAATTTTAACAATGTTTCACAATATTACTGTTTTCGCTATATTTTTGATCAAATAAATGCAGCCCTAGTGAACAAAACCGACTTTGTCTTCTTCAAAAAATTAACATTTGACCAGTAGTGTATGTCAAATAAGTAAAACAGGTTATAAAAGCTGTTTGCTGTCGAATTTAATGTTAAAGGATCCCTGAACTGCAGAAAATGTGTGAATAATCACAGTAGCTCATTCATTGCACTGTATGCAACATTGATTTGGGAGCAGCCGTTCAACTATAACAGTTTGCACCAGCATGCCGAATAGCAAATTTCAACACCTGAGGCCTACAGGGGAATCGTAAAATGACTGTATATGTGTGTAGGGTTTGTTTGTCAATAATGCATGCACTATTAAGAGACTTTAAAAAGCACATCCAAAACATTCCAGTGTTAATCATTTTGCTGTTATTGGATCCATTGAGGTTACAGTAATTGGTCTGCACACTGCTCTGAAAGCAGAACCACGGGCGACCCAGAAAGACCTTTCCTCCCTGTGGCTTTGAGCTCTTGATAATCATAACATTTCCTAATTGAATGAGGTTTCTTTTTAGTTTAAAAGAGCATGAAAGTACTTTGCTACATTAATTGTATTACAGGTTTAACACCATGCTGAAATTAAATCCTAGGTCATATATAAAAAATAGTACAAAATAAATAAATACATAAAATGAAAAAGCTGAATTGTCCTGAAAATAATGTCATTGTAAAATCTCTCAAAGAACTGTAGCTTTTTTTTCATTTATTATAAATTTCACATATTTTGTGACCTGTTACCCATCATTCTATTTATGTCCACTCATTTGTATGTATGTATGTATGTATATGTCCTGAATCTCTGCTGTGCCCTCTGTGACATCTCTTCAACACCTTCCTCTCTTTCAAAATACATTATTCATGGACCTAATAGATCATGAAGAATAGGATGAGCCAATTTAGCTTTATTGTGTTGAAAAATCTTCTCTGATCTCGAGTTCCCTCTCTGTGAAATAATCACCACTAAACCAGCACTTTAGAAACAGGACACAGCATTTACATGCAGATTAGTTAGCGGTTAATTTACATTATAACAGTTGCTTTATATAAAGTATACATAAAAAAATGTCTGCCTGCCTCACCATTCTTCAGTGTCGCATGAGCCTTCAGAAATCATAATAATACGTTGATTGGCTGCTCAAGACCATTTCTTGGCATTGCCTATGATTGCTGTTGTTGTTTGGATGACACTCAAAAGTTCATTACTATAAGCATTGTTTTCTTCTAAACAGTGGCAGATGAAAAGTGCAAATTGTTCTGTTCACCAAACGTGAAAGAAAATCACATAATCACAGATTTTTAAGGGTGCTGACAGCTGAATTAATTGCAGATCCTTGGGGGCTGAGATGAAAAACAGGTAGCAGAAGCCTCCTTTAATAGGTTTAATCAACATCCGTGTGCTTTACTGTATATAGAGTTTGATGAAAATAACTCAAACTCTTTGGACATGCAGTACTAGCTGATCAGTGTTCCTCCCAGCAGAATGTTCAGACAGCTTTCTTTCGTAACACTCTCTCTCCTCTCCTCTACTGCCAGGCTGCAACATATTTATTTATTCATCACTTCATGCAAGTTGCGTTCTGCTGCCTTTGACACTGCAGTGAAAGACAGACAGAAGCAGAGGGAGATAGGATAACAGAGATTCAGAGGTACAGGGACGTGGATGAATGTGTGTAAACAAATGTCCAGCAGTGTAGCTGTTAAAGCCATGTTTAGGTTCTTAGCAAAGCTGGTCCATCTCAAAATAGCTTTCAATCTAACAGGAAGACTTGCAACAATGATTCGTAAATTTCTGTGAAAGCTCTCAATTCTGCAGGAGTTGCTTGGTCACAACATGATGAATTAGAATTACATATACTGATGAGACCTTATAAATACAGAAACATTGCAGACAGTGGCATGGTTTGCATGTAATTCAGTTATTTTTACATGTAGCTAATTCCAACCAGTTCCAAAAATATTTTTCCAGTCTGTTTCCACCAGTCTTTGAAGACGCATGTTGATTTGTGCTTGTCAAAATCATGCTATTTTACTGATGTGATTTGAGTGACTGGTTTTGGATGAAAGGAATACAAAGCAATTTTTCAATGCCTGCAATATGATTGACTTTTGTAAAAAAAAAGGTTATGTATGGAAGAATCTGTTCTCTGCAGCAGATCGCCACTTGTGTGCAGATGTGATAGGGAGACACTAAACCAATATGATGAAAATACCCTCATAACTTACATAAGACTGTCACTTTGCTTGCAAGCTTGACAGAGATATACTGTATAAGATTACATTGTGAGGTGCAGATAAACAATATAATATGAATAATATTCAAACAAGGTCATCATAACAAATGGGATAATGATATAATGCTGTACAGTTTTTGTACCAGTTATTTAAAGATTGATTGATTGAGATTTCAAACTAAATGTTTTAGGGATGTAACAGATTTTATTTGATCCATGATCCATATGGACGGCACCACAGAATGACATACATGTGCCTCGCAGATTAATTGTAAAGTTTAACCATCATAGATTGATGATGCTAGTTTATCATTTGCACAAGTTTTTAAGTCTTGCCATTTAAAATATTTAAGCAATTCGGTACTAGCCCGAATATAGAAATTAGCTCTCTTTTCCACATTCTTGTGCTCAGATACAAACACAATTCTCAAAATCTCAGTCAGCATTTATGTAAACACAATCAGTTAAGTCTTTCATATGTAACAGTCAGTGTTGGGCAGTAACTAGTTACTGTAACTTAGTTACTGTAATAATATTTATTTTTGCCATAACTAGTAGTGTAACTAATTACTAATAAGATTTCAGTAATAATAGTACAGTTAAGCATAAAACAGCTTAGTTACTTTTGATGCCTCAACCCCACTGATTTAAAATCCAATAATTCTTAGATTTATTTTCATAATTTTCATGACTCGCACATGCATGTGATGTCCCCAGTGCAGCAGGCAAGCTTGGAAAATGGAACAGCTTACATTCAGCAGATATACATATTGCATTATGTTGATTTCGTCAAGCAAAAAGATGTTGTTAACACTGTTGTGTAAGTTGTGGCTTTACTTTACTCTGGCATTACATCCCTCTGATCAGCATGTGCTACATTATATTACTGTAATTAAAATATTTTTGGAAAATTCCTCATTTTCTTACAAACTTAGTGATTTCATAAAATACATAATGCAATATAATCGTGTATGGGTAGCGGAGAAAATACAATTAGCTCCAAGCTGCATATGACAATTAATAAGATTAATACATTTCTACCTGAATGTCACTCTCACTATTGAGTGTTTGTAATAACTTCTGATTGCGATCCAATGTGAATTTTGGTCAAATGATGAGGCAGAAATATGTTGTTAGTAACATTGTACAAGAATGTTATGTGGAAGGTACACAGTTAAAACTGCTGTGGGGCATGAAGAAAAAGTAAAGTAACTAGTAGTGTAACTAACTACTGTTGCCAGAAATTAATAAGTAAAGTAACAATATTACTTTTGAAAGGAGTAACTAGTAATGAGTAATATATTACATTCTTTGAGTAACTAGCCCAACACTGGTAACAGTATACACAATTTGTGCAGGTCTTAAAGTGACATCAGCCTAACAAATGTTCTGCTGTTTGTGTCATTAATGTGAATAAAATAAATCAAAACTGCTCACTGCTCTTGACAGAATAACTTTTGTAACTTTAACAATAAGCAATCTATATTTAATTTATACAGTGAAAACTATGCAATGTTATTTAACATTTCATTATTGAAATTTTGTACCTGAATACTACTGTTTGACCTACCTAAAACACTTTTTGCTGATCCCAAAAAATGATTCAATGTTCAATTCTAAAACATAATCTGATATGAACTGTGAGTTTTGTGATCCATCATACCCATAAAACCAACCTGGTATCATAAAAATATGTACCTCTCTGTGCTTTCTCTGTGACACAGTTTTACGTACCTTACTGCACGTTTCGCCGCAGTTTCAAAGAGAAATGTTCACAGAGTGGCACTAAAACACAGGTTAAATACGTGAACCCTGGCACGTTTTTATTATGTAGATATAGGTACATATTGCTGTGTTTTTATTACGTTGCTACAGATACATATATATCGGAGGTTCAGAATTCAAATATCCGGGGTCTGTCCCTAAAAGCTAATGCTCTATCGTGTTGGAAATATGTCCTACACCAAATCCAACACTAAACCTACCCGATAGTGTTAACAAATGCAAAACTGATATAAAAACGCTTTTGTTGATGCAACCGTTCAATTTCAACTTCCTTATATGCAGAATTGAACTGCTTTGTCGAACAGTGATTACACAGGATTCAAACCAGAACTCCTCGCCTCCTAAGTACATCTCCGTACTCCGTGAGCTACCAAACATACCACTGGTTATGTGCAATGCTAATGTTCAAAAGCATCAGTTTTAAAATCTCCCAGCATATTAATATTGTTTTGAAGTCATAACATGATATAACATGATATTCTTCAAGTAATTGTGCGAAAATTACTCTTTATAATCAAGAACTCTGTAAATTTGTATGAAAAGGAGTAAAAGGTGTCAGAGTTTTACTGCCTCTAGGGTTTGTTTCTTTTGGAAACTGCAGTAATATGCAGTTATCGGTATGTATTTCGTGTCTCGCTAAAAAGTGCACCCAAGTACATAAATGCCATGAGACCAGGTAACCTAAAACATGGCTGTAGCCTGCTATGAGTTCACTGGAGGTCTGTACTTAGGTAAATTTGTCATGTTCAAAAATAAAATCTGTTTTCTGAATGACTAATTAGTCATTTCAATCTCTTCATATGAGTGTCTGCATGTAGGCTATATAGGTAATTCGATTTAGACAGTTTGCTAGAATTTTTAGTCTCTGGTGTGAAAATGATTGAGAAATATACATGTCACTGTGAGATGCTGGGAGAGTGAACAATGCTTGAGAGAGTTGTGAGAGAGAGCACAGACGCAGCCACATCTTGCTATATAAACTTATTTGGCCTTGTCATTTCCTCTTAATTTTACACATTCGAAAGTTAATAAATTGGTTTAAATAAGTTTTGGATTAACAAATATTTGTATCATATCTTATTTACAAAAGGTTTAAACAAATTTTGTATACTTGTATTTATTTTTCAGTTTTTTATTTGACAGCAATCAAAAAGCCTACGGTCAGGTTATTGATGACAGGGTCCGAATTCAAAAAGGCAAAAAAAAAAAACCTTACAATTATCTGTCAGAAATGTCATCGATACTATCAAAAACAGTATAATTTAACACTTATAATACTTATATTTGTATAACAAGTGTATGTTACAGAATTAAATAAAATATGCAAACAGGGGCCCTGAAGAAGTCTATGCTATTTAATTCAGAATAGTAGTTACATTTCCACAGTCGTGCTAAAAACATTCATACTGTAAGAGCACTAGACAAAGTTATAATCTACATAGCAATGCGTATTAATGAAAACTATAACTGTAATAATATTGTTGCATAATTAATAAACAAATTATGAAACGATTCATCCCAAACCTATAGTAAAATATTAATAAATATAGCAAAACATATGGTATAATTTAACAGTGTTCATCCCTCCAAAACAGAGAAAATATATTTAACAAATATCTACATAATTGTAGTGACCTTACTGACCTTGCTGACCAGACCTTGCTGATTTTCTAACCCTGGTTACAGTCATGCCCTAAAATGTTATGTAAGTGTACACGGTTATATACATTTGTAACGTTTTGTATCTTTTAGAAAAGATAAGGTCTGTAAAAACATTGCTGATCTTATCTATTTGAAGGTTGCTTTCAGAAATGCTAGTTACGGGTTTGCATTTTTATCATTTTGGGTTTAGTGCACAATTTTTGGCTGCATGAAGAATCATTGAGCATTGTGCTTTTCAAGTGTTTACCGTCCAGATCAGAGGAAAACATTATCAAAATAAATCATGTATTAAAATAGGATTAAAGCTTCAAGCCCTTTTAAAATGGTTTAAAGGTCTTAGTTTTCTGTACGGCTGTTCATGGAACCTTTTATTTGAAGAGTTTTATTTTCTGTGTTGCTCTATTATTGTGGCATGGTCTAATTTACATTTACTCACCCTAAACAGCACTTAAAAACAAATCAAACTAAGGTTGGTCACTTTACATGTTGGTCTGGTATTTTATTCCTGTCTAAGTATGCAGTTCAAGGCCTAAATACATTAGACCAGATTCCACAGTTCAGAAGTCTGGGTTACAAATCCCAATGCTTTTCATCCAAGATGGGTAAAAGACCACCTCTTGGTATTAACGATTGACATCTGTTTCATGGGAGTGTTGATGTAGCTCACAGTAAGTCCGAATTCACACATTTAAGGAATAGAGAGGCCTTCAATGCTCTCAGAGGTAGGCTGTCAAAAATGTCAAGAGGAGTGGCAAGGAGTAAATGATTAACTGTGAAAAACAACATTTTCTGTTAAAGGGCATGCTGAATCTGTAAATAACTCAATATTATTGAGGGGCACTATTACCTTATCAATTTTAGATTAAATACATTGTAATATTTTAGAGATTTTCTCTTAAAATTGAAATTCACAATCCAATTTAAATTCATTGACTTAGAACTTGACAAGAAGAAGAATGATCCATCTGCTGTCTGTTTGTTTAAAACATTCAAGTTTCAAGTATTTGTATCTTTTTTTATTACATTGTTTTCTATATAAATTACAGTTGTTTGACTTGCATAATATTTCAATATAATTCTGCTTGTTTACATTCAACTCAAATTACAGTTCTGCACCCTGTTTGCTACCTCAAATCAAATTCAATTTAAATTCAGGAAAATACTTGTGATGTATATTTTTTTATTCTACACAGGCATTGAGTGCATCTTGGTTCTCCCAGATCCTCACAGTTATTGGGACCCAGTGTTCGGGACATGCATTTTCCTGCTCTCCTTCCTGATTCCTGTAGCGATCATCAGCGTCTGCTACAGCCTCATGGTGAAGCGCCTCCATAGTGTCCGAATCCTTTCGGGGTCCAAGGAGAAAGATCGCAACCTTCGGCGCATCACCCGCATGGTCCTGGTGGTAGTCGCGGCCTTCGCTGTTTGTTGGACACCCATCCAGATCATGGCCCTGGCACGGTCGCTGGGATTCAACTTGGTCAGCGTTCAGACGGTGGTGTTCATGCACTTCTGCATCGCCCTGGGCTATGTCAACAGCAGCCTGAACCCCGTCCTCTACGCGTTCCTCGACGAAAACTTCAAGCGCTGCTTCCGCGAGTTCTGCCACCCTTCTGCATTTGGCCTCAATTCGCAGCAGTCTGGCCGCATGCGCAACATCGCACGCGAGGTGGCATACAACTGCAAGACTGCGGACGGGAACAGTAACCCTGCATGACTAGGCGTGGAGCTGCCCCTGGTCAGCCCTGAGCCTCAACTCAATCCAGGGTCAGGAAGCTCAAATTCTGAGTTGACTCAGATTACAACGCTCTAGCACCACAGTCACCTCCGCCAAGTGGGCGGGGGAAAGGGTTGGGCTAGGAGTGAGGGCGGAGTCAAGTTAAATGACATGCCCTTTTAGGGACAAAGGGGCTCACTTTACAGTGTCTTAAATGGTTTTGGATGTCATTGTCTATGGTTTTGTTCTTATTAGAGAATTATTACACTTTGTCATTCAGTGTTGCAGCCTTGTACAGATGCTTTTTTTTGTCTCTCTTTACAACAATCAATGTTTCTCTTGAAATTTGAGGCTGTAGAATTTCATGGCCTTAAACATACATCTGAACCTATGGATTAAGTGTATCAGTCATTTTTGTGGTATTGCCAAGTGTTGGACTGTACTATATACACTATAGAGTATATATAGTGTATAAACAGTATATAGTAAATGGACTGTACTACGTATTGTATAACTACATATATTTATGACACTGAATCTGAAACTACAGAGACTTGTAAAGACTGATTGTTATTGAAAAAAAGTTGATACTTTGTCTTTGTTTGCCTGTACAATAAGCAAAAACATTTGATATACATGAATGTTTGGTATCACAGATTGAAGCTTACAGAATACTTGTAAAAAATGAAAACGTATTGCAAAACAGTTGCTGTAATGTTCTATTATATATGTGCATACAATGAAGTTAATCATGTTCAAGGCTTTGCATTGTTGAAGATGCCGGTCAGCATTACCTCTAATTTTTCTTGAATGTTTCTGCTTCGCTCTGTATCTTGCTTTGTTATTAAATAATGGATTCTTCTTGATGAGACGGACAACAAAGAGCCAGCATTGTTTTGGGTTTACATCACAGACCACTGAATGTGAAAAAATTATATTTACGCCTAATTAAAGAAATATGTATATAGAAAGTGTCAGTAGAATATATTTATATTGTACACCTAATGCTTATTCCTGTAAACTTTAACTTGATGTTGTGATTGTTTGTTTACTTGATGCATTGATTGGCTTATCATCTACCTGTACTTGCATATTTATTGACTTGTGGGACCATATTCCTATGGACTGAAATGAAATGCCAGCTAGTGCTATGAACGTTTACACAGCATATATGGGAAATCCTTTTCTCTTCTACTTACTTATTAAAGCATTTATTAAAATGCACGTCTATGGCTGTAAAGCACCTTTAATGATTAAACGCTCCTATGGCTAATTATTTTGAAAGATCTCAATGATATATGTGAAAAAGTAAGTGAACCATCGGGTTTCTGGATAAATTGGGTCTGATGGGTCATAACAGGCAAATAAAGTCAGGTTAAAAAATAACCTATTAAAAATGTTTTCCTTTTAGGCTTTTTTTGGGAACACACTGTAAACTTACACAGTGCAGGGTGGATTTAAGAAAAGTTGGACGCATCTTTGGTGATAATAACCTCCACACACATTTTCAATTGGCGATCAGACTGGCAAAACAGTTGGGATAAATGTTGCACCGTTCCTCTTCTCAAAACTTTCCAGGTCAGCAATATTCTTGGGAAGCCTGGTGGCTCTCTTGAGGTCATGCCAAAACATCTCTCTCGGATTGAGGTCATGACTCTGGCTGAGCCACATCAGGAGGCGTATTTTCTTGTTGAAGCCATTCTGCTGTTGATTTTTTCCCATGTTTTGGGTCGTTGTGCTGTTGCATCACCCAAGTTCTCTTGAGTTTCAAATTGAGGACAGATGGGGTTATACTCTCCTGATAATCTGAGAATTATTGAATTAATTTAGTCAATGATAATGGACTTTTGGCAACAAAGCAGACCCAAACCTAGTGATTCACATTCTTATTACACTCTGCACTTTGAACGATTACACAGTGGGTTCAATAAATATATGAAAATGCATAGTTGTTTGTGTGTTATTGGTTTGAGCAGACTGTGTTCATCTGTTGCTATGGCTTTACTGAATATCTAATGCAATTTTATGACAAAGGGTTCACATACTTTATCTTGCAACTGTTTTTCGAAACTAAAAACTGTAAATGAGATGCATTCATATTGAGTGGCACCTCAAGCGCTCTGCACAGCATGTACGTCTGCAATGGGGCTTCATTTCACTGTGTTTGCAAAAGAAAACAAAACCTTGGATGTGAACGTGTCCCTTAAAATGCACAAACAATATTGAGATTCATCATTTGTTAGTCAATTGTTGCTATCCCTGTAACTCCCCACTGTTATTCCCTCAGTTCGAACCATCAATTTGTAGGCTCACAGCCAGATTTTTAACTTTCATGCCCTGTTTCACTCTTTCAGTCATTACATTTTCGTAATGAAAACAGGGATGCAGCTCTAAATCTATTTAGGATGTAATTCATACATGATGTATACTGTTACTTTGCACGCAGTCATTTTCATCTATATATTTTAAAGCTTCATATGTACCCGCCACCCACTGTTTTTCTGCAGCTCCAAGATAAGCATATAATAAATAAATATATTAAAATATATATTTTCTTATTTTACACCTACAGGTTAAAACAGAACCTGGTAGACGGCTGTAGGTGGGTTGCGACCCACACATAATTAATTTGTTCAAGTGCTAACTACGAAATCAAACAATCATGCTCTCAAAACGAGACATATGCCCAACTCTAGGAAGCCATGTTTCCTGTTGCATTTCATCAATATTTGAGGTTTTCATTTCCGTTGTCATGGCAACATGATTTCTGAGCCCCATCGTATTTCCCATTTCAGTGTAATGTGGACTAGGGAAAATGTTTTGAAAATACAAGTTTGTGATATAAGAGATTAAATGAATTAGGAAGTAGGTCCCAGCTGTGTGTGTTGATCTTGCTGCAGACACTTTTTTTTTTAGTTTGATGAATGATGCAAATTAATCACAGTGGGATTAAATGCTTGTTTAGCAGCTACATATGGCCAAATGTATATTAATAACACACCTATATTACTGTATATGTGAATTTATTTAACTTTAAAACCAGGGGCATTGATAGTGAGTTGGTCTTTCTGGGAAGATTTTCCAATAAATGTCACATTTATAGCCCATTTGGATCAGCATGGATGGACATCAGTTTGTGATGGGATCTAGACAACACTGTCTTGTGTCAATTTGTAAATATATCTTATGTTTTGGTTAATTGGTGGCTAATTCAATTTTACAAATTCGTATGAAATCACCACCTGATAAAATACTTTTATCATGAGATCGGGTTGGGTGTAGATCTCAATTTCCATTCTGATTCATCCCAAATGTTTTCAGTCGAGTTCGAGTCTGAGCTTTGTTCTTCTTACTTCTTACACCAGACTAACCCATTTTTATATGGACCTCGCTTAAGAGGCCTTGTGAAACACGTTTATTAAAGCATTAGGGAGTGTCGGAAGTGGCGCTCAACTGGAACAATGCTAGCTGTACATTTCCGGTCTCTGGTGTTTGTAGTCAAATTAACATATTTTATCACCGTCTTTTTGCAGTAAGAAGGGGAACGATTACACAAAGCGGCTGGAGGTTAGCAACAGCACAGCTTAACCCTGCACACATTTTTATATGTAGTTATATTGAAAAATGTTTTTTTACCTAATTTTAACATGGATTTCTATAGAGACCGGAAGTTAGAATGGCGGTGCTCCACTTACTCAGGCAAAAGGTGGGTAGTAGGAAAACAGCAAAGACTCACTTCAGACGCATGGGTTGTATGAGGTGCAGTCATATAAACATATGGGATAAGAATGTCTTGATTTTTAGTGAAAACTTAGCTAAAACAACTAGATGGTGCAACTACCGCAATAAACCTCTAAATAAACCCCAATAAACTTGATCCAGTTGATCGTTGCTTTGTTTACAGTTGGCCCATGCAAATAAACTCCAACGTGCAGCAAAAGATTAATCATTTTGAAGTTTTGGCTTCCTATAGGAAATAATACACACAAAAATACGTGTTTTCCCTCATTCACAAGTCACAATACTTTATATTTAGCTGCTAATATGACTTCAGGTTAAACTAGCGGTTATTAATCTGGTTAAACTGTTGGCGTTCAAGTTTCTTGTTCACAGCGAGACGCCCAATTGTTGCTTTCATTATGGTTATGCCAGTCGTCTCAGTTTCGGAGTGACTCGTGTTGTGTGCAAACATGGAACGATCATTTAGGTAACAATACACAAACAAAAACGCATGTCACATGACCATTCATGCAGGTACAACCATAGATATGTACTGTATAAGCAGATTCCATATTATTTAGATGGCAGACATGTCTACGTGCTTGGAATGGTCAAATGAGGAATCTACCCATACACATCACTTGCATTACAAATATGAGCATGATGTTATTGTTTACACAGTCATCAGGGAAACCTAGAGAGGATGTGGGCAGCCATGAAAACATTTTCTAAAGTCATCGTTTTGGTCCGTTTTTAGCCGGAGTAGTGTAAACGACAGGGTTTAACTGTAGCAAGTTCTGAGTTTTAAAACAAAAATGCACTAGTGTAACTAGCCTTTGCACTAGCCTTTGATGCTTCACTCCGAAGCATGCCATGTGTATGTGACCTTAAGCGATTTTATGTAAATATGATGCTTCTAAGTCACTGCAGAAAAAAAAAAATATGTTTGAAAACCATTAGCTTTCAAACGCAGGCCATGGGACTCAATTACACACAAGTTTATTTATGGACCCTTTTTATGACCTGTTCACGCTCTCTTGATCTCACAGAATCATTATGGTGGTAACAAGCAAGCTTCACTAGTGCTTCAATTAAGAGCTTGGATCTGGCCACCTGCCTCACTTTAGTGAGTAATTATATCATGTGCATGCTTGTGTTAGAGCTATTTTATTTTATGTAAGGCTCCCCAAATCTGTTGTGGCTATTATTATTCTCTCTCTCCGGCTATCACTTTATCTCTGATGTATTTTGATCATGCGTAGATCGTTCCTCTAGGGTTACATTTCTAACGCCCACAGGCATCAACATCAAACCCTTGCTGCAGCGCGCACCAACGCTCACGTGCCGTACTCACACACAAAAACACACTATACGCATTAGAGCATGATTATACGCTTCCTTGCATATGCTGATGGACTGCTAGCTTATGTGCTAAGATGACCACTTTTACATCAGGTTGAAGTGTGTTAGGGAGCAATGAGCGCTCTAATCTTTCCCTGCACAGACGTTGCACGGTTTCCTTTTTTTGGGTCCTTTCCTTAGCTTGTTTGTCTATATGTAGAGTTTTAATGAGGAGTCATTTGGATTACAGTGTTAAATATGCATGCCACACACACGTAAACACAAAATGTCATGTCTGAAGTCATATTTCCCCTGTTGCTCATTACTTAGTCATATCCTGCGCAATGTGCTGCATGCAGCAGTCTATCAGTGTATATTGCCAACATTACTAATATATTAGCAAAGTTAAAGAGACAGTTCCCTGCATTCTGTCATCATTTGCTCATCATCCTGTCATTCCATTTTGTTTTTCTCCTGTGGAACACAAAAGGAGAAGTTTAACAGAATGTCAATGTTGCTCTTTTTCTATACAAACAGATGTTGACCACAGATGTATGATGCTTTGTTTATCCTTTTTGGAGCTTGACAAGTAGTCCATATGACTTATATACTATATTTTTGAAGTTTCTAAAGCCATATAATAGCTTTGTGACTAACAAACCTAAGTAAATTAAATCAGTGAGTGGTATTTTTAACGTGCATGCAATTGTCAAGAGTTTGATTTACACAGTAGGCAGTTGATAAATAGGCATGTTCAATTAAATCACACAATGTGTCTGTCAGTGGTTTAATTATTTTTTTAATTAAAACATCCTCCTAAATTTGTTTTCTTTTTGCAGAGAATCTGATTGGCTGAAGTCCACCAGGTAATTCTCACTTGCATTGTCCAACCCTTGTAACAGTGACAATGATAGTGAAAATAAAGCTCTTTTGTTTACGAGCAGTCAAATGCTTCACCATGTTATCTCCTCATTAAGAGGAGCCATGAGGAGCATTTAAGAAATGTGCTGAAAGGGGAGAACATTGCACACAAACACATTACTTGATGGTTATTTTATTTTCCTCTAATTGAGGTTACCAAACCTGACAAGATTACTCTTCTAGTGTGCCTGGCTAATTTTCTGATGCATTTCGTTCAGAACTTTAAGTGACCATTTGGGAAGCTAACCACGCAGAGGTGTAAAAGCCATCACTTCCTCCTGCAATCAAGGCCGTGATGGAACGATCTGTTTTTCTCCTTTTTCTTCAGATTCTCTGGATGATGTACTGTTTACACTTATCGCCCAATGTCAAATTACTGCTAGCGAAGACCCTGTCTCGCCCAGCCTCTGCATGCCTTCCCCCTCAAGTGTTCTTGCTATACAAGTGCCAAGTGACAAAAATGTCAAAGCAGAAGGTCACAGAGACTTTCTCCTTGATTATGACAAGCTTTAACGACCTCCGGGAGAGAGAAATAACAGGAATGGCTTGCAATAAAATGTAAGTGATGGGACTCTGAAGGCTAATGCTTTTGGTCTCAGACTTGAGGAGCAAGATGTGTTTTTAGGTTAGGTAACTTCCTATTTCAGACTTTTCCAGCCCACGTATGAATTTCCTCTTCGATGCATTGACATGGCATTCAGAACATTTTAACATGTGAAACATACTTTTGAGTGTGAAGGAACTTTGTCAAATGACTATTTCCAAGTCAGAAAAATCCTCCTGAATCCCTACTGAAATTTTTTTCATAAGCTCCATATGGAACCAATCCTAAAAATTATCCTAATGGGGATTCTAATGGAAGCTTTTTTTTGTCATGGTCTATAAAAATTAAACGAATTAATAAAGGAAATTGCGAGTTTTCTCACAAAATCTGAAGTTTAAATATCAAAACTTGGACATTTTTTTTCTTGCAGAATCGCTAGATAATCTTTTGGGAAGAAATGGCAGAATTGTGAGGAGCTGCAATTATCTTTTTTATTTATGGTGAAACAGAATTGATTGAGATGTGAATAGAGAATTAAGAATTGGAAAATTATGTGCATGGATAATTTAGTGGAAATGGGATTCTATATGTGCCAGCAAGCAAAGTGCACAATAATAATAAAATAAAATAAGTTATTGCCACGTGAGCTTTGTTTCTTTATTTTATTTTTATGTGCTTAGAGAAGAAAAGAAAACATCTCGTCCTGGTCATTCTGAAATCACAGAACCAAAGCTTTCATCAAAATGATAGCCTGCAATGATAGCCTGTTTTTTTTTTTTTGCTCTCTTGACTCTACAGAACTCCGCACATGACATGCAGGAAAACAATAGTAGGCTAAATCGTGCGCACGATTCGTTCCCTCGATTTATAAGTTGTGCACTTGATTTACTAATTCGTTCCCTCAATTTGCTAAATCGTGCACATGATTCATAAATCGATGTAACGAATTAGTAAATCGAGTGCACGATTTAGCAAATCGAGGGAACAAATTAGCAAATTGAGCGCACGATTTAGCAAATCGAGGGAACAAATTATTAAATCGAGCACACGATTCAGCAAATCGAGGGAACATATTAGCAAATCGAGAGCACGATGTAGCAAATCGAGGGAACAAAATAGTAAGCGTGTGCACGTTTTAGTAAATCAAACTGTTTTAGTTTATCAGACTGTGTGAGTGCATAGCACACAGTATAATCTTATTTGCAATCTTTGATCTCAAATCTTAATTAAAAAAAATTGAATACAGAGCTATTCATAATGAGGCCATTAAAGTGCAATCCGATATTCTAAACAAAGCCAGACCTATATGCCTTTTATCTCCTCTCTAAAGCAGCTTAGCATTCCCCATGGTCTGCATCATGTTTATATGCAGCTATATCAGTCACACATAAGAGTAAGAGCTTCCGTTACAGTATCACTACACCAAGGAAACACCTACTGCATATGCTTAATGATCTTTAACAGAAAGCTTTCTGCTCGTTCACTCAGATATTATTGCATATAATGGCTAAAACTAAACCATATTAAATGACATCACCAAATACTGCAAGGCTTATGCTTTGGGGAGTCCTTTTGTGTATTTGTAAAGAAGGCTAAATATGTTATGTTAACATAGTTATGCTGCCAGCAGGAATTCTCTTACTAATGCCTCTGGCTGCTGGAACATTTGCCCTCAAACATAAAAAAAGGTATAATGCTGTCACATAAGTGTCCCCCTAATGGTACATATTAGCACCTAAACTCTGGTTGTGTTTGGATTCTCTGGTTGTGTTTGGACACTTGTGGTGTTTCAAAAATGACCGTATTCCAAACAATAGCTTATAAATATCTCATTATGCTATATTATCACCAAATATTGTATTCATTCTTTTGTCAACTTGTTTTCTTTTTTGTACAAAATAAAAGCATTTAAAAGCAAACTTCCTGATTAAAAATTAAAGCACACTGGTAAAAACAAAAATTTTGACCGGGAACACCATACAAATTATGAAAATGTAAAAAACAATTCTGAGAAGTACTTATATCCTGTGCGAACAAAGTCAGTAAGTTTGAGTCCAACGCGATAACGGTAACTATTTTTGGGATAAAGAAAATCTTCTCTGGGTCACATTCGGTTTAATTCCACGGTATAATTCAGTTAGTGTCCTGACTATTCACCTTCTTTGCACATCACATAAAAGAGGAAATTAAAAAAATGATGTCAAGTTTGTTATTTGCTATCAAAAACAGATTCTGACTCTAGTGACCAAGCCATTTATAAACAGTAATTTAATTTAATATTACAATTTCATTTATTGAATTTAATTTAAACCCTTTTTGTCAGAAGTATGATTATTTAGTTTAGAGGTAAAAGTTTTATGAGGAAATAAATTAATTAACTTTTAATGCACCAAGAAGCTACATAAATAATACATGAGACTAATTAAAGATAGATGTGTGAATAATTTGCAGCAGTTTGGAATGAAACAGGCAGTTTGTTGACTAACAATGGTGTATTTGGGTCATGTGAGGCAGGAGCCTGTTTTGCTGAGTGACATTTTAGCTTAAATGGCTCTGAATCACTCTCTTGCCTTGCACAGTATCTTTCTCCCTCCAGGAGTAAAGATGACAGCACGTGTCTCTCACCTCTCAAAATCCTGACTATTGATCCGTGTATGGCAATGATTTTCAGTTGGTGGGTTGTGACACAAAAATTGGTCGCAGATCTGTTAGGGCCACATACAGCAAAGAAATAAACATAAAGTGTAGATTTGAAAGCCTAATACATATTCTGCTTATCAAGTTATAAATGCTTCCCAGATTGTTTTGTGTGGTGAACTGTTGGTTTCCAAAGTTTTGAAATCATCTTAAAGTGTCACATGATGTAACTTTTTTTCTTTTTTTTGCATCATCGTATGACCCGTTTAATTGAAGAGATACTTATTTGCATTTGCTTTCAATCAGATGTAAGTCAAAATACAGAAGAACAGAAAATATTGCAACTTTAAGAGCACCTTTGTATGAAAAAATATCGGTAGTGTGTTCAGTCTTGAAGCAAATCCAGCTGAAAACCAATGGCATCTGTAACATCAAGAAATGAGCTTTTCAAACCATTCATGCACATAACCTTGAGAGTTGCCAGAGGGATGAAATTGTTCATCACAATTGTTCATTTCAAACCTTTGAACTATTGCTGATATTTTCTGGAAATGTTTTGATCTGTGTGTAGTCAGTGTTATGCTAATCATTTGATTAGATGGCCGCCCAGCTCTTTCCTCTGTTTTCTGTTAACTGATTAGCAGATGTCATTATCAGATTGTTTTGTTCTTTGTGTTTGCAGTCACCTGTATATGTCTGCTTATGCTTCATGTGTGTATTTTGTGTTTGTGTGAGGTAGAATGTTTGAGCACGTATCCCGCTGTTTACTTCTCAATGATTATGTTTGCTCCTGCAAAGACAAATTGGTGTCATTCAGCACCGGTGTGGCAGAGTCAAAGTCACCAGAGCTGGAGTGGCCACTAATTTACCTCCTCAAACATTGAAGAAGAGAGAGAGAGGTGCGCATGAATAAAAGAGTAGGAAGGCAGATCAAATCGACTAGTACACCACCTAAATCTCCAAGAATTATGGACCACACAGCTCAAGCTTTCCATGAATAAAACATGGAAGTGTCTTGGTCTGAAAATAAGAAATGTTAATCTTTATAGATAGTATTGTGGGCTCCATCAAATTGTTCTCCAGTTTGCATTAAAATGTTATTCAACGTTCATTTAAGGGACAACTGGAATATTAGTTGAATAAACTAAAAATATTAAGTTGGTGGGGTAACAAATTATTTTAAGTTGAAACAACTTTTTGGAACATTTTTTAATGTTTGTGAACGTTTTTGAACAGTGAACGTTTCGAAGAGAGTGGAGCTGAATGAAATTACCGGCATGAGAAAAAGATGCATCATCAGTGATTTACCACCAGGGCTTTTCTTAGCATGGAATCAACCCCGTAAAATAAGTGTAAATGATTCAGCTTTTCTCTGAAAAATACCTTAAAATCTGAAAATGTTAGCATATTAGTTTAGATCTACATGTTAATGTACTTTAAACAATTTTGTTTTAGTAGAAAAATATTTTACATTTAGTAGTTATATGCATGTAAAAGGTACTTTATTGTGGACTTAAACTATTTAAGATTCATCTTATTTAGATTTTTGTCCAATCAGATTTGTTTAAACGGTGGTTCCCAAGTAGGGGCCTAAGAAATCATCCAAAGGGGCCTCAAATTATTTAAAATAAGACAAAACAGTAAACAAAAACCATTACAAATCAAGGTTATTCACCCCCCTCAACAACTGTTTCCTCTAATGAAAATGTATAATTTTAAAAGTGTGATTTCTAGACCTTAACAAATCATGTAAAATAATAAGTTCTGAACCCATTTTACCCCTTCGCAAAACATGACTTAGTACTTGATGGGAAAGCCCTTTTTGGCAATCACAGAGGTCAGACGTTTCTTGTAGTTGGCCACCAGGTTTGCACACACCTCAGGAGGGATTTTGTCACACTCCTCTTTGCAGATCCTCTCCAAGTCATTAAAGTTTTGAGGCTGATGTTTGGCAGCTCAAACCTTCAGCTCCCTCCACAGATTTTCTATGGGATTAAGGTCTTGGAGACTGGCTAAGCCACTCCAGGACCAGTGTTAATTTCGTCGACGAAGACTGTGATGAAAATTATTCGTCAACGAACCTTTTTCTGTGACTAAGACGAGATGTTGACAAGCTAAAATTAATATATGATGATAAAAACTATGACTAAAGTTATGCTGCGTCTTCGTTAATACAACGAGATGGGACTAGAATGTTATTTGAGGACTACCGGATATTCAATATACATCCTATAGGCTAAGTTAACTGCCTTGTCTTTCAAAATGTGCATCTCTGTCATTGGATAAGGGATGTTTGCATAGATAGTCTCAGTATGGCAGTTGCAGTGGACAGATAGGCTACCAAAACGTGAACTAGCGATCTGAAAAAATGGCCTCAGCACCTGAAGGGTTAGGGACTGGGTTACCAGACGTCCCGTTTTTCCCGGGAGTCACAATTCATTATTGATTAAACTTAAAGTTATTGGAGGCGGGATAGGCAGAATCACACTGATAGAAGTGCTCTCTCTCTCTCGCGCACGTTCCACTTCTTCAGTCTCATACAGGGCGCGATCAGTTCTCAGTGCTCAGTGATCAAACACTCACACAGCAGTCCAAATGTCTGTGTGTAGAGTATCTCACGTAAATACAATCGGTTATGGCTTAAGTTTGAGTAAATAGGTGGGTGAAAACTGAATATGTGTCAGTATTACATATATACCTTTGTTCATTTTGAACGAATCTTTAATGTGACTTGGGAAGAACGAGTCGTCTCGGGGAGTGATTCGTTCAGTCGCGCATGCGCAATGTCCTATAGGTTCTGTACTGGAATTAGTTAATCTGTTTCGAGTCTTTGGGTTTATTGAGTCGTTCGTTCATCACGTGACTAATGGAGTATATGCCAGAAAGATAATTGATTAGTTCATCTCTCGAGTCTTCGGGTTTGAGTAGTTCGTTCATCACATGACAGCCCCGTGAGCTAAACCAATGCAGTATGAGCCGGAAAGAGACTTGATTATACTAACCAACTCTTTATTTCCTTTGTAACCACATTCAGAGTTATGGAAAAGAACCATCATGACATAAATGCACACATTTATAAACTCTAAAAAATAAAAAGCTACAATTTGAGACCAGAAACGCATCACGTAACTCTAAGAGTGAATCATAAATATAATTAATGGTAATAATAACAATAACTATGCACCTATTTGTAAGGAAGGTGGCAAATTAACTAATTTCTCTATCCAATGCTGTCACGTTACATGACAAAATAACGAACGATTCGAAATGTTAACTAATCAATTCTCTTTCCAGCTCATACTGCATAGGTTTAGCTTATGAGGCTGTCATGTGAGTATAGATATGTTAGGGAAGTAACACGTAACATTTTAATTATGTTTTGCTAAAATGAACGAAATGACTCAAAAAAAAGATTGGTTCATTTTACTGAACAAGACTCAAAGGTCCGAGTTGGTAAAATTATCCGAACTTCCTATCACTAATTCCTTCCGTCTTAAAGGGACAGCATTCCTAATTATCTGTGTCATCAATGTTAACCAAAAAAAGATGTTCAATAAACGTATACTTGTTAAGTAAACCTACTGTATCTGAGAAATGGAATAAAGAAATGCATGACAAACTAGTTTAAGGAAACAGAACCTTTCACACCTCCGCCAGATATGATACATAATCCTTTGTATTAATTTGTTTTTATTCAGCCATTATCTACGGTGGCCGAGAGAGCTCAACGCGCTGCAACTTCAGAAAACACAGGCAAATAGAAAAAGCACCAACAAATCAAGAAAACTTTTTTATAATTTTGGCAACAGATGGTGCAAATGCTCACAACACAAACAAATAAAGAAACACACTGCAAATGCTTACAACACAACCAAATACATTTTATTTGCCGCGCGTTTCTTTATTTGGTTGTGTTGTGAGCATTTGCAGCATGTGTGTTGTCAAATTGAGGAAGTTGTTTCCTTAACTTGCAGGTGTTTTTTCTATTTGCAGCGCGTTGAGCTCTCTCGGCCACTGTAATTATCAGCCTTTATACTGGCAATAAAACATTTACCAAGCCACATCACTTCAATCCCAGTATACATTTACCAAACTATTATCAAAAGTATTTCTAAATAAATACAACAAAACATTTTCTTGCAGCCTTACGTGAAGTATTATGACAAAATTCATTATGAAGAAGAATTGGGCCTGTTCTGCAGCTGCATTAGAGCTAAAATTAGCATCATGCTCATAAGACAATTTATGAGATTAACAGTACAATTTTACTCAGAACTCACTTAAAACCACCATCGAGTGTTTGTAATATCTTCCTTTTGCGATCACATGTGAAATTTTGTCGTCTACTGTTGTTAAAATATGCTATTTCTAGCCTTTTATATCGCTGCTCAAATTAGAATCTCAACAAAATCACATGCAAATCATATTCTATTGCAACCATGTGTTCATTATCTTATGTAATATATAGTGGCTGTTGTCATGTTTATTCCCGCTGTGTAAAAGCCTTAACGTGTATGCTCTGGCTAAAACTCACGTTGTTTGTGTCACAACCGCCTCTCCGTTCTTACGTTGTCAGGTATACATTCCAAGAATAATACACATTAGTAAAGGGATCTATTTTCACTGTACCACCCCAGTATGTTTTTGTAAGGTAACAGTCTCAGACCAAAGTACAAAGCTGTTACTGAAAAGTACATCTTTGTATTTTTTTTTTGCCCTTAATGGTACATATTAGTACATAAAGGTACACATTAGTATTTTGAAAATATATATTAGAACCTTTTGAAAGACTACTTCTGCAGTGTCTTTTTTATTTTGAGAGAGTGCACAAATTGTGTCAACTGTATTATACAGTTCAGGTCAAAATTGTACATCCCTTTTTTCAGAATCTTCAAAATCGTCTCAGGTTACGCATGTAACCATGGTTCCCTGAGAATAGGGAACGAGACGCTGCGTCCTCTAAAGGGCGCTAGGGAAACGCCTTCAGCATGTCCGGTGTCTGAAGCATGAATGAAATACTACAATGAACTTGACATTGGCAGGCAGAAGCCCAAGACGTAAGCTAATGAGCGACTGCGGGTATAAAAGGAGCACCTGTAAGAAACGTCATCCTCTTTTTTTGTCTGAGGAGAGACTGGAATGCCCGAAGCATGGACCCGAGACGCAGCGTCTCGTTCCCTATTCTCAGGGAACCATGGTTACATACGTAACCTGAGACGTTCCCTATCGAAAGGGAACTCTACGCTGCGTCCTCTAGAGGGCGCTAGGGGAACGATATACCAATGCAGCCATGCTGAGGGATGAGTGCCCAAATAACTGGATTCCTTAAGTCAAGGACTCAAAAGGAACATCATCCCTGCCCCAGCAGATCGCTGTGACCACAGCCAAAGCCTTCTAAAGGCCAGCTCATAGCCCGCCAACGTCATAGACTAGCTCACCCACCAACGTAAGGAACTCTAAGAGTGGAGGTCTCGGCCAACTGTCTCTCTAGAATGAGAGGAGACCTGGCTACACTCCACGCTAAAAAATAGTTAGTGAGGTTCAAGAGAAAGAACCCACACATAAATATCCTAAGCGGAGTTCTGGAGAGCGGAGGCTTTGGCAGAATGACTCTCTTAAATGAGAGGAAGCCTAACACTCAATCCTAGTTGATAGTGGATGTCTCAGCCTAACAACTCTCTAGACGAGAGGAGACCGCCAGAGGTAGTTAGAGAGGATTAATTTTTATTACTGCTGGAGAGAGGAGGCTTCAGCAGAGTAACTCTCATGACGAGAGGAAGCCTATCAACACTCGATCCTGGAAGCGGAACTCTTAAGAGTGGAGGTCTCAGCATGACGACTCTCTAGAACGAGAGGAGACCTAACTACACTCAGCGCTAGAGACAGCTAGTGAGGCTCACAATAAAGCCTACGTGCTAATTGTGCTGCCTGAGCTGCCCTTTGGAGAGCGGGGGCTTCGGCAGAATGACTCTCTTAAACGAGAGGAAGCTTACCTGAGGAGCTCTTAAGAGTGGAGGTCTCAGCATGACGACTCTCTAGAACGAGAGGAGACCTAACTACACTCAATGCTAGAGACAGCTAGTGAGGCTCACAATAGAGCCTACGTGCTAATTGTGCTGCCTGAGCTGCCCTCTGGATAGCGGGGGCTTCGGCAGAATGACTCTCTCAAACGAGAGGAAGCCTAACAACACTCGATCCTGAGAATCTCCTAAGAGTGGAGGTCTCAGCTTAACGACTCTCTAAAACGAAAGGAGACCTGACAACACGCAGAGCTACAGACAGCTATCTAGGCTCACAATAGAGCCTACATACTAGTAGTGCTGCCTAAGCGGAGCGGTGGAGAGCGGAGGCTTCAACAGAACGACTCTCTTAAACGAGAGGAAGCCTAACAACACTCAGCCCAAGTTGAGAAGCTTTTAAGAGGGGAGGTCTCAGCATAACGACTCTCTAGAACGAGAGGAGACCTAACTACACTCAGCGCTACAGACAGCTAGCGAGGCTCACAATAGAGCCTACATACTAGTAGTGCTGCCTAAGCGGAGCGAGGAGGCTTCAGCAGAATGACTCTCTTAAATGAGAGGAAGCCTAACAACACTCAACCCAAGCTGAGAAGCTCTTAAGAGTGGAGGTCCCAGCATAACGACTCTCTAAAATGAGAGGAGACCTGATTACACTCAGCAATAGAAACAGCTAGCGGGGCTCACAATAGAGCCTACATACTAATAATGCTGCCTAAGCAGAGCGGTGGAGAGCGGAGGCTTCAGCAGGATGACACTCTTAAAGGAGAGGAAGCAGAGCAAAACTCTATCCTGGTAGGGGAACTTTTAAGAATGGAGGTCTCATCATAATGACTCTCTAAAGCGAGAGGAGACCTCGCTACATTCAATGCCAAAGGCAGTCAGTGAGGCTCAAAAAGAGCCTACATACTAATTACTGTCAAAGACGGAGTTCTGAAGAGAGGAGGCTTCAGCAGGAGGACTCTCTTAAACGAGAGGAAGCCTATAACACTCAACCCTAATTGAGGGGTTCCTAAGAGTGGATGTCTCAGCATAACGACCCTCTAAAACGAGAGGAGACTTGATTACACTCAGTGCTAGAGACAGCTAGCGAGGCTCACAGTAGAGCCTATATATTAAAAGTGCTGCATAAGCAGAGCTCTGGAGAGCGGAGGCCTCAGCAGAGTGACTCTCTTAATGAGAGGAAGTCTAGCAACACTCGATCATGGTAAGGGAACTCTTACGAGTGGAGGTCTCAGCTTAACAACTCTCTAAAACGAGAGGAGACCTGACTACACTCAGCGCTAGAGACAGCTAGCGAGGCTCACAATAGAGACTACATACTAATAGTGCTGCCTTTGCGGAGCTCTGGGGAGCAGAGACTTCAGCAGAGTAACTCCCTAAACAAGAGGAAGCCTAACAACGCTTAATCCTCTTAAACTAGAGGAAGTCTAGTAACATTCACCCCTTGACGAGGAGCTCCTAGGAGTGGAGGACTCAGCATAACGACTCTCTAAAACGAGAGGAGACCTGACTACACTCACCCTAGTACGAGAGGCTCCTAAGAGTGGAGGTCTCAGCATAATGACTCTCTAAAACGAGAGGAGACCTGACTACACTCAACGCTAGAAACATATCATTCATTTTACACAGTTCCTATTCTGACAGACAGAAACAAAAAGGAATTCTGAAAGAGAAAGCACTCGTCAGATTCCTTCCATGCCCCGCCTACAATCCCCGTGATCAGTCTGACTAACTGCCTCGGCAGCCGTGAGACCTGAAACCGTGGGTGGGAGGTGCTCAATTCTCAACTGTTTTAGAGAAATAAAGCATCCGAGGCATACTTAACGCGATCATTTCTCGCAGCGTGCATTTAGCTCCCTCCGGAAGCCAAACACATTCTGTTCAAACCCTAAATTCTTCAAGAATCAGGAGAGAACAGAAACTGCTAAGAATTCATCGCATTAAGCTTGTTCAACTCCCTCGAGAGGCGAACGCGCTCGTGCAAACGCTGACTAAAACTCGAGTAAAGCTTTACCACAGGGGGAATTATTATTAATTTTATTTTTTACATACGGTTCAAAGGCTCACTGATTTTCAAAATTATGCATTAAGAGCCTGGGGATGAAAACTTTTGAACAAAATGGAGATGTGTACATTTTTATTTGTCCTAGTAAACCAGCATTGCAGTTCTGTTGAAGCACATTTATGGTCATTTAAGAAATAGGCCATTTCCTATCATTCACTTGGCCACCATGGTTTGTGAATCATCCAACACGTATCTCGCCTCTTCATCATTATCCTTCTACATCTCCCACCTTCTCTCTCTCTCATTTTATCAATATGAGACTACTCTTGTCTTGTTGCTTATTTCTACATTTCCATTTACTCAAAGCACTTAGGTGTACCTCTTGTCCAGTCAGCACGCAGGGGTGTCTGTCTTGTTGTCACTGATGTACTTCAAGCAGAAGCTGCAGTAAATGTGTAACATAAATTGTTTGGTTATGGGATCAGTTTGATGATGTTATAGTGGATGATTTGCAGAGTTTGATCGTACGTATTTGTTTTTCTCCTCTCCTTTATCCTGCTTGAGTTTTGGTTTGACAAAATAACATACTGAGAAAGTACAACATTTGATTAAGAACTTAATTTTGTGACCATTAAAGAAGCATGTTTTATGTAGTATGAATGCAATCTAGATATATTACAATTTGTTCGGCAAGTTGTCATTGTCATGTGACTCAAGTTGCATCTTTTTACTGCCATGTATAACTCATCTTCAGTGGCCTCAATGTATATTGTCCATTAGAGGCATTATTATGAATCTTAGCAGAAGTAGTAGCTCATTCAGGTATTTTTTGCCTACTGTTTTTTGAATGTATATGGATATGATGCACTTTTGGTGTACTGTTTTCGCATATATAATAACACAGTATGAATATTTGGATGCAGTTTTTGCCTTTTTTACAGTCAAGTATTCAATTAAATTATTAATTTTGAATGCTGAATATGCTGCTTTTCTTGTTGGGTTGGTTTAGACAATGTTTGTTTTTTCAAATTGTTGGATTAAAACTAACCAAATTGGCAATCCAGCGCTGGGTATGTATTGGACAGAACAAATGTTGAGTTAGTAACCCAACATATAGTAACCCAGCAAGTACAGTTACAAATTTTAACCAGGCAGATTGAGTTGCACACATTAATCCAATGTCATCTCATATTGACTAAATGCTGGGCTAATTTTACCACATAAATGAAAAAAGAAAATTCTTAATTCGTTAAAAACATCATAGAGTCTATGAGTAAATTTAGTCCTTCCATAGGCTGCAAACCTGACACATTTTTTTTTGTTTCGTGGAGGCATTCCTTAGATGTAATGTTTTTTTAAACAGTACAGACTGTATTGTATTACCCACTTACCCTAACCCAACACCTACATCTACCCCTTGCAGAAAACTTTCTGCTTAATCAGATTTTCAAAACACTTAATTCTGTTTGATTTATAAGCTTTTTTCTAGAGATCGAAATATATATCGATTTACCAATATTTTTCCTGATATTTAAGAATTTTACCATTATTGGATATCGGTTTTTTAATATCGGATTCACCGATAAATGCCTCCATCTAGTGTTTGTTTTGAGAATTGCACGTAGGATCGCTATTGCAGCGTGTCTGAGACAACAACAACAGCGTCCAGGTATTGATTTGCTGTAGTTAGTAAACTTTATTTAACATAACAGCCATTAATGCACAAATTGGATGTATTACATAAATACCTGATATGCAGTTTTTGCAGCTTGGCTCTAAGAAATAGAGACGAACTCATGGAGTCACGTAAGATTATCCGTCAATCCTTCCCCAATAAAGACGTAACTGTGCATGAATGAGCGCATGTTGTAAATAAAAGCGCTGAATGGAATTCTCTCTCTGTTGTATATGCTCGTCATTAGTCTCGTGAAGCCACTTTCATATTCCTGTTCGCTCAACGATTTATGCTCAGGAAATGCTCCAGCACGGCCACCCAATGGAACTTTTAACAAGATTCACTTGTTTAAAACACACTTAATTATAGTAACATTTACTATATAACCATTATTTTGCCAATAAACTTCTAAATAAATACATCTCGATCGAAATTAATTATTTATTATCTCTGCAAGCAATCGCAGTTTGAGTATAGTTCTGTGTAAATAGATAAACTGCGCTGTCAGCCGTTTTCATAATGTAGAATGTAGAATGTAGAATGTAGAATGTAGAAACTGGCAGTCTTCAGAGATTGTGCATCTGGTTCTCCTCCACACACAGTGCTTCCCAATTATAGAGAGGGAATCAACTTGCAATTTTATTTGCTTGACCTAGGCAGATGTGGACAGATATATCAGGCATGAATAAATAGATTTTTTCTTTGTCTGGGATCCTTAGAACCCATGCCAAAGTGGATAATATATTTTTCCTGGCAGGGGTAAATTAATTTTCATTAGAAGGAAACGGCTTGTGCATCTGTAATTAGCATACCTGCATAAGTGTGGTCTCTTAAAATGTTAAAGTGGGAAGTTACACCTCAGAGATCTGTGGTTGTCTCCTGCATGTTCAGATGTTTTTTTTCTTGTAAATCCAGCAGGTAATATTGCTCAGTTCAAATTCTTTACAAGGAATTGAATAGATTGGCTCGGAGTCTTAAGAAAAGCATCCAGGTAGGTAGTTGAGATTATATCATTTCTTTCCCCAATGGCTAAGCTTATCACCTGCTGTTACAGAGGAGATTATGTCTGTGCTCCTGGGTGTGTCAGAAATGGAGGCTGAAGGAAATACTGTGTATCAGTGTTGGGCATTTGTGTCGCTACAAGGAGCAAAGCTATTAGTTTAACTACATTTCTCAGTTGGCTAATGATTTGGAACCGTTACTATTTACAGCGGGTAAAATAAGTATTGAACACATCACCCTTTTCTCTGTAAGTATATTTCTAAAGGTGCCGTTGACATGAAATTTTCACCAGATGTCGGTAACAACCCAAGTAATTCATTCAAATATTAAGTTATATGTAATAAAAATGTACACATGGACAAAGTATTGAACACATGAAGAAAGGGAGGTGCAAAAAGGCATGGAAAACCAAGTCATCAACTGAAATTTATCAGTAATTAGAAAGCAATCCTGCCTCAGTGGAAATTAATATTAGCTGGTTCAGTCCCAACACTTACCAAAATTATTAAAATGAAAGAAGGGTGGACATTTCAGCAAGACAATGATCCTAAACACAGCCATGGAAACTCTCAATTGGTTTCAGAGAAAGAAAATAAAGCTGCTAGAATAGCCCAACCAATCACCTGACTTGAATCCAATAGAAAATAAGAACTAAAGATCAGAGTTCATAGAAGAGGCCCACAGATCCTTCAAGATTTGAAGGCTGTTTGTGTGGAAGAATGGGTCAAAATCACACCTGAGCAATGCATGTGACTAGTTTTGTCATTACAACAAAGGCTTTTGTGCAAAATATTACATTAATTTCAGTACTTTTTCCCTGTGTCATTCAATTCTATTACACATAACTTAAAGGTGCACTAAGCAATTTTTGAAAAAGGCTTTTGACCGCAGTGTCGGACCATGTCCCAAACCACACTTGCAGCCAATCAGCAGTAAGGGGCGGATCTTGCATTGATGTAACGAGAGAAAAGTGCACTCAATTTGAGTTTACTGGACGGATATTAGCAGATCGACTATAGATGGAAGATGATAAAGTGGAAAATGTCAGAGGAACAAAACATTAAAAAGAAGGGTTACAATCAGGCAAGTAGGACCCTCTTCGGAGTAGCTTTCCAGCAGTGGAGAGAACTCAAGAAGCGGGAAGGGCTCGAAGCGGATGCTGAGGTTATGTTGTTTCTTCTTGATATGCGAGTACAGTTGATTTTGCATTGTTTCACACAACTTATTTGTGTTGGCTTTTGTTTGAATATGCTTGTGTGTCATCTTCGTTTGTTTCCACGATTGTCGATGCCATGGTTGTGTATGTAAGTGTGGGTCGGAGATATCAAAATAAGGGCAAGGTCCTGTTGGGTTATGGGCATGTTTGTTTTGGTGCTTTCAAATATCAACATCATTTGGCAAAAATCTCAGTGCACCTTTAATTTATGAGCATATTTGTTTTGTTTTCTTTGTATGCATGCATTACTTGGGTTGTTGTGGACATCTGGTGAACATTTTGAAATATATTTACTGAGAAAAATGGTTACATTTTCAATACTTATTTTACCCGATGTAAATGTATTATCTTTATACTTGTCATATTAGTTTTAAGGTTCATAATATTGTTTTGGGAGTCTCCTACAAAAGGTTTACATGCATGCTAAGTCAAACAATGCTTTCATTTTCTCAAAATATGCATTTAATATCACCACATTTTCCAACGATTCTCAAAGGATTCCTTTGAAGCAGTTCTAAAATTCAGTCTCTTCAAACCCGTTCTCTATGTGAGCCTAATCTACTCTGATTGGTTAGATGGCCCAGTCTATTGTGATTGGTCTACCAAGTACAGCGCATGTCGGAAACAATATGCCCATTGCCATAGTTTCGTGTTTTGAACGCTTGATAGAAAATATAAACATCTATTATTTATCATATTTATAGGTTTGTGATTCAGTTGAGCCAGGTGGTCCAAATGAATTGGGTACTAAGCCATCTTTCAAGAGCAAGCGTTTTGTGAATCCTGTGTTGAACTCCCAGAGATTAGAGAAGCAGGCGTCAGTAAAATTACATGTTTAAGGGTGGGTCAAGTTGTTCATGACTGGCCAACATGTGTGTGTATTATGCAAATGTGTTACCCCATAACGTGCAGCCGTTAAATTACTAATGTCTCGTTTACGCTTTTCAGAGTCGTTCTTTCTTTCGGGAGACAATAACTTTATTTGTGACCCTGGATCACAAAACCAGTCATAAGGGTCACTTTTTGGAAAGTGAAATTTATACATCATCTACAATATTTGCCCGAGATACAACTATTTGAAAATCTGGAATCTAAGAGTGCAAAAGAATCTAAATATTGTGAAAATCACCTTTAAAATTGTCCAAATGAAGTCCTTAGAAATGCATATTACTAATCAAAAATGAAGTTTTGATATATTTGCAGTAAGAAATTTACAAAATATCTTCATGGAACATGATCTTTACTTAATATCCTAATGAGTTTTTGCATAATAGAAATATAGATCATTTTGGCCCATATTGTTGTCTATTTCTACAAATATACAAGTGCTACTTATGACTGGTTTTGTAGTCTATACAACTTTGCAGATCATTTGCATTCACATACAGCAATGCTACACACTGCATGAAAGACAGCAATCTGATCCAAACAATTAAATTAAATTTACGTGTCACATGATCCTTCAGAAATCATTCTAACATGCTGATTTGCTGTTCAAGAGACATTTATTTTTTATTATTATTAAAAATAGTGATATACTACTATATAATTATTAATATTTTTGTGGAAACCATGGTAGTTTTTTTCAGGATTTGATGAACAGAATGTTTAAAATAACAGCATTTATTTTAAGAAATTTTTTGTAACATTATAATTAGCTTTTTATTTATATTTAATGTGTCCTTGATGAATAAAATATTAATATTTAAATTAAGTATTTTGGTGGAGCTTGCTTAACACTTACTTTAATGTGATAAAGAGCAATACCAGCAGTTATTTGCATGCATATGAAAGCTTCTTTAAGCTGAGTTTGAGAGATAATTATGCGAATGGACCTTGTGAATAATGTATGTGTGATGAATGTTGGGTAATGACATGAATTCTGGGGAATGCCATAATATGATGCTTTAAATCCTTACAGTCTCGCAGTGGAGGTGGTGCGAATGACATATCGGCACGCCATGACCATGCCGTGTGAAAGGCAGTCATTACTGTGCATCGAGGTAAAATCCATGACATGGGAGTTATTTTAACATTGACAGTGCATCATGCAGCTCGTGAAAATACCCTGTGAGCCACACTCACATGTGATGGAAATAACTACAGTCCTTGATAAACATTTGCTGGCATTGGCCATAATTACTTACAAACCCGATTCCAAAAAAGTTGGGACACTGTACAAATTGTGAATAAAAACAGAATGCAATGATGTGGAAGTTTCCAATTTCAATATTTTATTTAGAATACAACATAGATGACATATCAATTGTTTAAACTGAGAAACTGTATAATTTTAAGGGAAAAATAAGTTGATTTTAAATTTCATGGCATCAACACATCTCAAAAAAGTTGGGACAAGGCCATGTTTACCACTGTGTGGCATCCCCTCTTCTTTTTATAACAGTCTGCAAACGTCTGGGGACTGAGGAGACAAGTTGCACAAGTTTAGGAATAGGAATGTTGTCCCATTCTTGTCTAATACATGCTTCTAGTTGCTCAACTGTCTTAGGTCTTCTTTGTTGCATCTTCCTCTTTATGATGCGCCAAATGTTTTCTATGGGTGAAAGATCTGGACTGCAGGCTAGCCATTTCAGTACCCGATCCTTCTTCTACGCAGCCATGATGTTGTAATTGATGCAATATGTGGTCTGGCATTGTCATGTTGAAAAATGCAAGGTCTTCCCTGAAAGAGACGACGTCTGGATGGGAGCATATGTTGTTCTAGAACTTGGATATACCTTTCAGCATTGATAGTGCCATTCCAGATGTGTAAGCTGCACTCATCCAACCCCATACCATCAGAGATGCAGGCTTCTGAACTGAGCGCTGATAACAACTTGGGTTGTCCTTGTCCTCTTTAGACCGGATGACATGGCGTCCCAGTTTTCCAAAAAGAACTTCAAATTTTGATTCGTCTGACCACAGAACAGTTTTCCACTTTGCCACAGTCCATTTTAAATGAGCCTTGGCCCAGAGAAAACACCTGCGCTTCTGGATCATGTTTAGATATGGCTTCTTTTTTGACCTTTAGAGTTTTAGCCGGCAACGGCGAATGGCACGATGGATTGTGTTCACCGACAATGTTTTCTGGAAGTATTCCTGAGCCCATGTTGTGATTTCCATTACAGTAGCATTCCTGTATGTGATGCAGTGCCGTCTAAGGGCCCGAAGATCACGGGCATCCAGTATGGTTTTCCGGCCTTGACCCTTACGCACAGAGATTGTTCCAGATTCTCTGAATCTTTAGATGATATTATGCACTGTAAAGGATGATAACTTCAAACTCTTTGCAATTGTTCTCTGATAAACTCCTTTCTGATATTGCTCCACTATTTTTCGCCGCAGCAGTGGGGGAATTGGTGATCCTCTTCCCATCTTGACTTCTGAGAGACACTGCCACTCTGAGAGGCTCTTTTTATACCAAATCATGTTGCCAATTGACCTAATAAGCTGCAAATTGGTCCTCCAGCTGTTCCTTATATGTACATTTAACTTTTCCGGCCTCTTATTGCTACCTGTCCCAACTTTTTTGGAATGTGTAGCTCTCATGAAATCCAAAATGAGCCAATATTTGGCATGACATTTCAAAATGTCTCACTTTCAACATTTGATGTTATCTATATTCTATTGTGAATAAAATATAAGTTTATGAGATTTGTAAATTATTGCATTCCTTTTTTATTCACAATTTGTACAGTGTCCCAACTTTTTGGGAATCGGGTTTGTACATTTGGGCAGTCTATAAACACTTATGTTATCTGAAGTCCTGTTTAAACATTGAGTAAAAAAAAATACTGGTTAGACCAACATATGGGCCGAGTAAAAACATTGGAGGAAGTAATAGGACAAATGTTTCAGCCAAATGAATCTCATGTAGTACATCTAGTGATTCTGAACCGACTGCCCTGCAAAAGAATGGAACCGCAGGGGTGCCGTGACACAGACCTGTAAAACACACATAGAGCAGAGGATGAGATGTGGTTTGAGTTGTATGTCACACTAATGGGATGTATGTATGCTTTTTAGACTGAGAATAACTGGACATGTGGACTTAATGTAGGAGTGTCAGATGTGCTTTTAAAACATTGAATATTTGTAGTAATTTATTTATTTTCTCTTGGAAGCTGTCTGACAGTGAAAATGGCCAGGGTCTGGAGCTGGTGAATGACTCATCGTAACCATGGTGAAGAGCTTAATAAGTCTGCAAGTGGCATTAGTGTGACATATAACTCAAACCACATCTCATCCTCTGCTCTGTGTGTGTTTTACAGGTCTGTGTCACGGCACCCCTGCGGTTCCATTCTTTTGCAGGGCAGTCAGGTTCAGAATCACTAGATGTACTCATGTAGGGTTTTTGATGGCACATATCCACAAATATGATCCCCGTGATAGGGACCTCCTTCCTTCAGAGGCAGCTAATTTTAAGTTGGTGTTAAATGGAAATGCACCCTATCTGTTCTAAACTTATTTTGAATTTCCTTATTTGTAAGGGCTTTTTTGTTTTTTTGTACTAATTTTTCTCCTTAGTAAAAAAGTCAACTGTAAAATTTAATTTAAAATAGATGTATAAACATAATGAGAAACAAAAAACATATCTATCAATAACTAAAATAATTGTGATTTATGTCATTAACCTCATCATTTGGTTCATAACAATATATTTATTTTGAAAGATTACAATGTATTATTTATTTGTTTATTTATTTCAGTTCTTCTCTGAACTTTCTGGTGATCTGACAACACTTATGTCGCTGCTATCTATCTATATTAGATTTAGGTCTCCCCAGAGTCACTGGTATAGCACACCCCTCCCCTCTCAAAGCTGCTTCCTGTCATCTGCAGGCAGCTATCGTTTTCATTAGCACAATTGCACAACATGCAGTGACATTAAGCAGTGTCCGGATCTCATCTGTGCCGTCTGCGAGGGGAAGTAGCCAGTCAATGAGAGCTGATTGAATAGGACTGCGATGGAAATTAATCCCACTTTCCTCTCTTTTGGGTTTTCAGCAAGACAAATGAGGCTTGGCTGTGTGTGGGTCTCCAGAGCTTCCAGTTAGGAGGCTTGTAAAGGTGCACTTTTAAGAGCTGCTCTGTGACTGGAGCAGCACAGCAGAGACTCTCCACAGAAGAGTCCTATGTTTGACATTAAGGCTAGACGTGTAACTGAAATATTGAAACAACTGAGTGTGAGTGCAGTTACAGAACCACAGGGCTTTTTTAGTTTTTTGTACAAATTTTTCTCCTTAGTAAAAAAGTAGTCAACTGTAAAACTTATTTCATTTTATCGGAAGTAGATATGATGAATGTGTGTGTGTGTGTGTGTGTGTGCGTGTTTATGTGGTTTATGAGGACACAAATTTGTATAATGACATGAGTATGACATAGGTATTAAAAGTAGAATGTGAATTATTAAAGCTTATAAAACGCTTTTTTTTTTATAAAGTAAAAATGCACAAAGTTTCCTGTAAGGGTTAGGTTTAGGTGTTGTGTTGTAGGGCGATAGAAAATACGGTTTGTACAGTATAAAAACCATTACGCCTATGAAAAGTCCCCGTAAACCATAAAAAACAACGTGTGTGTGTGAGTGTGCATTTTTATGTGGTTTATGAGGACAAAAAATGTTTAATGACATGAGTATGACCAGAGGTGGAAAGAGTATGAAAAAATTATACTCAAGTAAAAGTACAAATTAATCATTTAAACAGTTGATTCATTGAAGAACAAAACACCTCATGTTGCTGAGATGCAAAACTGTGTATGGTGGCTGTTTGGAATTATTTTTTTTATTTATTTATTATTTTCGAAATGGAGCAAAAACAGGCAATATGGTGTCTAAAACGCAAGTCTCTTAATTAACTTTTTGTTTTTTGAAAAAAAATCTACAGGCCTATGTAATCATGCTGATTTGTGGAGAAAAAAATGTCACTCTTCGTTTGATGTTGATTTACTATATGAAATTATATACATTTTCTGCCCCTGTATAATAATATATAATATAATAATAATAATAATGTGTTTAAAAGATCGCATTAATTTATTATTATTACAATATGACCCTCTTAATGTAAAGCACTAATGCACTGTAAACCCGGATAAGTAGAATTTACTTAAAAAAACCCAGGTAACCCGTTGCCTTAAAATTTTTAAGTAATGAAGCATTAGTTGAATAAGTGAGGTGAACTACGTTCAATGTACTTAAGCCCATAATGGAATGGAATAGAACATTTAAGTTGAATGTACTTATAACCGAGTTACAGTAACTGAAGATACTTAGTTTAAACAATCATTCCCCACCCATTTATTTAACTCAGCTTGTTAAGTAAGCATTACTCTATAACCAATTTAACTAAATTGTATTCTAACTGACCCAACTTAACTTCTTGTTCCTGAAACTCAAAATATCTTTCAATTAATACACCTATGTAAAATACATACATACAACTGCAACATTACACTGATCCAATTGTATTTTTATTGAACATGTCCTTTTTTTTAGCAACAAAAGAAACAAAGCCATGGCCTAATAGGCTTCTAGTGTGTAGTTTCCTCAGTGATGGTAAGAAAAGAAAAAAAAATCTCTTCATCTTTACTGCCAATCATTACAATATTGTACTGCACCTCTTCAAATTTGGTTGACAAACTGCAAAACTCAGCCCGGTTGCTCAGACAAACTGCAAAACTCAGCCCGGTTGCTCAGACAAACTGCAAAACTCAGCCCGGTTGCATGGGTGACGTCAATGCCGTGTCATGCCATCCCGCCTTGTGCCGTCCACGAGCTTCTACATTTCAAAATAAAAGCTTCACAGAGCTTCTACTTTTCAAAGTAAAAGCTCAGGTCTGGAATAAAATACTTTTTGTTAAAAAAATCTCTCTATAATATAAATGCAGATTATCATGCTGATGAATAAAATACTTAAAAAATATATGTCCGTCTATAAAATAAATGCAGACTAAATTTTAAATGAGGTTTGATCAAATGTATGTTAACATCAGGGACACAACAATAACGTCCAGAAATCACGAACTTACCAGTGACTCCATCTGGAAAATAATTTGCGATATCGTATTATGTTTTTGACCCTCTGAACTTACCGTTGGACAGGCAAAACTTGATGATATTAAGTTGTTTTAGCTCAAACACATAATTACAATAAGATAGGCCATTAAAAAGTACAGTTTACTCAGAATTCATAATTAATGTAAAGAAAGACACATGTTTAAGTAATACAAACTCAGTTTGTTTGAGTAGACACTACTGATTGGACTTAAAAACTCAATTACAATAAGAAAGGACAAGAAAAAGTTCAGCTTAATCAGAATTAACAAGTAATGTCAATAAATTAGACACATTTAAGTAATATGTACTCAATCTCTTTGAGTTGAATCAAAATCTGGGTTTACAGTGTGCATCTATGAATTTGTTTGCTTGCATCCTTCCTTCCTTCCAAAAAAATCTAAACCAAACTTTTATCTTACCTTTTTTCATGAAGACTTTTGAGTTTTAGTGTTTATTTGACTTTCTTTCTTTCTTTCTTTCTTTCTTTCTTTCTTTCTTCCATTGCTTGCTTGCTTGTACTTCTATTGTAACATTACTCATTCTCTTTTGGACAATGATAAAAAGATAACATAAATAAATAAATAAAATAAAACATACTTCAAATTAAAGAATGTTGAAAACGTAACAAAGAAACACACCTGCTGTTGAATGAGCTGAATAAAATTAAGGGCGAACCCCAATTCTCTGTCTTACCCCTTCCCATTCCCCTTCCCCTTAGTTTTGCACATTCACGTGAGAGTAAGGTCTATCCCAATTCTCGCTTTGATCGAGGGGTAGGGCTAAGAGGAAGGGGTAGAACCAAGCATTTCTGCAAGCTTACTTGAAAGCAAGGATTACCCAGGACACACTGCGCAACCGGATCATGCAGAGAGTCCCATAAATGCAAGTATTTTGGCTTAAATAATTGATTTTTAGCCGACGCTTTTGTCCAAAGCGACTTACAATTGAGGAATACAATAAGCAATACATTATAAAGAGTTAAACAGAAAAAGGAAGTGCTTGTAATATAAATTTCTAGGCATTGTTCAGAGCAAATTCTAGCCAGACGGTAAGAGTTTAGGGAAAAGAGAGCAAAGTTAAGGAAAGGGAGCGAAGGGTATTTTTAATTTTTTTAAGGGTTACATTGCTGTTTTGCACAACAGTCCAGCATTTCTCTGACTAGAGAAAACATCACTAAAATCCACGCAATCGACATACACACACTTGCAGACGGCATCTTGGAAGTTTGTGATCAACACTTGTCGCCTCTGGTGACGTAGCAGCCAGCTAGCGATGATGTATGATTATGTAACAGTAACCAAGTGATGTCTCATTTCATAGGGCTAGGGCTAGGGGTAAGATGAAGGGGTAGGGGAAGGGGAAGGGGTAAGACAGAGAAATGGGATTCCCCCTAAGCCTGGGCTCGTTTTTTTTTTTTATTACTCCTCTTTAAGTTATAGCAGGTTTAGAGGAATATGGATACTGCTTTATTCAATTACTGTGTCTGATTCAGTGAAAAACTCAATGCACAGGGCCATTTGCACATTGACACTGTGCAAACAGCCAATTACGTGACACTAGATATGGGTCTCTTTGCTCTAATATCACTGTCTATAGTCCCTTTGTTCAGGTGACGTAAATCCAAAGTCCCACAAAATAAGATTGTTTGAATGGAACCCACATATCCGCTAGAATACAGCTTTCTTCCATTGTGCCCCAACGGATTCCTCCAATGAGATTTATAATGTCCAGCTCCTCTAAATAAATCAAGGTTTCTGGAAAATCCCACTGCATTTTGCTTGCTATCACGTACAGTAGTGCAGTATGTTGCAGGGTTTGATGGAGTATGATGGAGAGAGCTGTATGGACTGCTGCAGACAGCCTCCGCACTGCAGCACAGACACACACAGAAATGAATAATAAAGGAGAAGTGATTCATTGGGTGCTTGTTATTAAAGTTTCTGTTTGAAGTGAGTGGGAATAGCCCTTAGCTGGTACTGTCTATGTATGTGTGTACACTGTAGTCTTGCTTTGAAGACCTTGATGCCAGGCTGATATTTCGTATCTGCTCATATACAGGGCAGAGTACATTTATAGCACTCATGATTACTCAATAGTTGAGTAATTATTTTGCTAAAACATTGAAATTGATATCTGGAAACCACAACCAAAGCAGCTCGCCCTGTTGGTAGATTTACAGTATGTTCCTGTGCCAAATCAACAACATTTGTTCTGCTTCTGCTGTTTTTTTTATGTAAGTGTGTAATGTCTGCTCCACTAGCATAACCAACTGGCAGGAATGAAGCAAAACAAAAAAAGACTGCTTTCAGCCAGTTTATCATGCAGTCATCCATTATTTGGACAAACAGATATCCTCATAGTCACATTGGTTGCACTATATCTACCTTTATCCTATAGCAAACCTACTGCGTTTTAGAGACACTTCCAGTTTGGGGATGTTTCACTTCAAAAGACTGAAAAAAATCACTTAAAATCATAAAGTTGTGCTACAAATAATAGAACGAGCTGTATATTTTCCTTCATGGTCTAATTTCAGATGAATTATGATGTAATGCTTGGTATTTTACTGTGACATGGTACAACAAGAATATATATGGCAAGAGCTCTTTTCAGTCCACTACATTTCCGTTGTATAAGCTGTACAATATGACTAAAATACTGTGCATTTGTGCTCTACTCTCCCAATTCTATTTAAAATATAAACCATGAATAATTCACTTGAATGCACTAAGAATCTCTTTTTCTCCAGATACTTGTTCAAAAGTTGCAGTACTATCAGTTTGTCTGTTTATTTATTTAATATTTTTACAACATATATATCTGATATTTTATTTAATAAACAAGCATTACATCATTATTCATCTGACAATAGAACATGAAGGGACATTTACAGCTTGTTCTATATTTGCATTTTTAAGCATTAATTCTGCTCATAGCTTGTCTTGAAAAACGAAGACAGTTTGAGTTTCAGCGTAAGAGATGTCACACTGCAGGGCTCTGCGCCAAATCTTCTGACACTGCCAGAATTTCATCGTTTATTTGTTTATTTACTTAATTATTAATTTAATATTTTTCTTTTTTACCTTTAGATATTTAATAAATTAATTATTTACCTGATTATTTCATTTATTTAGAATGACATTTATTTCTTTTGTTACTTACCCACTTGATTATTTACTTAAAACAAGTAAACAAAGAGGTAAATAATTATGTACACAAACAACTAATTAGTTCAGTAAAGCCCGGCTCACACTGTGCGATTTTGGCCACGATTTGGTCGTCTGAGACAAATTTTGAAAATCCTAAATGATTCCTATAATCCTAGGCTAAAATCTGTAGTCTTTGATCGCTGGTTTGACATGTTCACCGACAGCCGATTAATGGCCATTGCGATCAAATTTCACCTCCGACGAAATTCTGACAGTGTCAGAAGGTTTGGCGCAAAGTCCTGCAGTGTGACATCTCCTACGCTGAAACTCAAACTGTCTTCGTTTTTCAAGATAAGCTATAAGCAGAATTAATGCTAGATAATTATTATTGAGGGGTTGTGGTGGTAGTAGATAGATAGATATATTTTTTTTTTATAATATTTATATCATACAGTATTTTTACACTTTGGTATCTACTCTGGATAGATTGATATATATTTTTTTATAACATTTATATTATACAGTCTTTTTACACTTTGGTATTTACTCCAGATAGATAGATAGATATTTTTATAGTGTTTATATTATACAGTATTTTTATACTTTGCATCTACTCCATATAGATAGATAGATATTTTTTTATAATATTTATATCATACAGTATTTTTACACTTTGGTATCTACACTGGATAGATAGATAGATAGATAGATAGATAGATAGATAGATAGATAGATAGATAGATAGATAGATAGATAGATGGATAGATGGATAGATGGATAGATGGATAGATGGATAGATAGATATTTTTTATAACATTTATATTATACAGATTTTGGGGAAGTTGGAGTTTGTGAAGCAACAGCAGCCACACCATGGTCACTGCTGCTGGAGCCACTAGGCATCTTTATAGGCACCAAAAATCTATGCATTGCATTTACACGCAAATATTATGACTTTTAAACGCTCTTTATCCCTTGCGAGACTGTCAGCGTCTGCTTATCCGTGACTGTCATTGAAGCCGCCCGCTTCGTGAGTGTAAACCACGCCGTTGCTTTCAGCCAATCAAAATACTGCAATTTTACTGGTGTTATTTTCTGATTGGTCGGGGAATTCTACAGCCCTTACTCGAACTTCTCAACACAGAGCCCGCCTCAGATTGCTTTTAATCAATACACAAATCGTAAAAATTAGTCACGCTGTCTTTACCTACATTCTGATTTGGTGGGCAAGACAGACGTTTGGGTGGGCTAAGCCCACCCCTGCCTAGAGCCGGCCCTGAAAAACATAAGTCTTTATTTACTTGCTTTATTGATTTATTTACTTCCTTGATTTCATTATTTGCTTCTTAATTTACGCCGGGCTCACACTGTGTGATTTTTTAAGCATGAAATTGATTTTCCTTTTCTTTTTAATTTTTTATTATTTTTGCTTCATTTTATGTAACATCTCTGGAAATCACTAATAAAGCATCTGGGACAAAGGCAATGCGGTGCAAGGCATGGCGCTAGTGTCTTTGCTAGTTTCAGCACTACACAGTTTTCATTTTCCCGTCCTGCGCTGCGTTGTTTCAAATGCAAATGCCTTTGTGCCCATTTGTGCGTCTATGGGCGTGCTGGTCTGAAAAAGAGGTGTGTTCAGGTGCATTGTTGACACGTTGCTATTTTGAGGAACTGAAAATAGACTGCGCCATAGATCAACTCAAACCTGGTCTAAAGTCAATTTTGCAATATTTTTTGTAATATTTAAAGAGCGCTTTAGTAGAAAATGTGCCTCTGGGCGGGTCCACAACGCGCGTTCACTTTGCTTATTACACACAGGGACAGCGCAGCAGCACACAAACATGCCAAATATAAAAATTTAAAGGATTACAGTGTAAAATAATATTATTGTGTAGGCTACATAAATATAAAAATGCCTACATGTCATAATAGATAGTCATTGCAGGGCTCTAGACTGACTTTTTGCACTGGTTGCACTGGTGCGCCTAACTTTTTTTCTTAGGTGCACCGGCACAAAAGTTAGGTGCACCCAAATTTTCATATAGGTAATATTGACTAGTAAACGATTAACTAACAATCTGGACAACATAACGTTCTTTATTTGAAGCACAATTCTACAAGAAAGGTAACTTACTGAAAAAGTGTTGGTTCTTAAAGTGCTTTACTGAGCTGAGATTTAAACTTAAAAACATATCAAGATAAATGAAATAAAAATACAATCTAAATTAAGTGTTTTAAGTGTTCAAACTGAACATCTCATGGCTCAATGTCTTATGGACTATCCTCCATTGCAGTCACATGCCCCTCGGATGGCCATCTCCTGTAGTTTAGCTTTCTTGATCTTTGGCCTCGGCTAAACCCGCTGCCACACTCTCTCTAGCATCAACATCTTCCAGACTTGATCCTCTACACTGATTCTTATCAGATCTTCCCCTGTGTCTGAATGAAGGGATGCTGTAGTGCAGTGCTTCTCAAACCCTCCCCTTAAACCTATTAAAAAATCCTTCAAAATATACCACAGACAACATTCTTCTAATATTGTTATGACTTTTCTAACTTCGAGAACCATTGTAGGGCTCCAGACTAGCATTTAAGGACACCAGCAACAGTGCCTTTAAGTTCTACAGAAGCTGGCACCAGCACCTGACAGTAAAGCACTCACCCTAATCACACATGTACATCTCGGAGATGTCTGCATTTACATATTCAAGAGGTATTTTTAAGTGTTTTCTCATCTGCAATACGTCTCTAACATGTTTCCAGTAGATGTAAATATCAAATAGAGATTAATTAAATGCATGTAAAACTGCTTCTGAGACGTTTATCAGATTACACAGCAGATGTTTCCCAGATCTTTAGCAGACGTCTTACAGATGTACTTGTGCTGTCTGGGTAGTTGAGATGCAGTTCAAAATTAACTTTTATCAATGTCATTCATAATGTCTAAATATAATTTAATAAATACTAATATATATATATATATATATATATATATATATATATATATATATATATATATTAGGGAGTGGAAATGGCTGATAAGCCTATAAGTACTTCACTGCAGCCATCTAATAGTGGTAATTTAATGTATTTTTTATTTTTAAATAAGTGTTTGCTTTCCTACATTATGAAACGTTTAGTTTTATAAATGGGACAACCTACGAAGGATGAACTAATAATGTCATCACATTAAAAATAACTTTAAAATTAATACTTAAAGTTTGAAGTGCTGGGAAAAGTTGTGTGACGCATTTAAAAACAGTTTAAGACATTAGACTATTTCTGCCACAAGTTGTTCCTGTAACGTTAGTTATATTAAATCCATGGTGAATGGTGGAGATTTGTGTTTATTGAACAATTTTTCTCCTGGTTTCCACATCAGTGGCGTTTGTTCTGATGTCTGTAGCTTTAACATAATTCTGTGCCGAATTTGAATGCTTCTCACAAGATTTGACAGAGATGTTATTGATTCTACTTTCTTCACTGTATCTCCCAGCGCTGTTTATAACGGTGTAGCGTGATCGAGAGCAGCCCGCGGCTCCGGTCCGAGCACATAAACGGTCTGTTGCCCAAACGAGTAGCGCGGATTCGTTCCGCTTTCGGTTCGTTTGTCCGATGTAGCTCTTGTAATTCCGGCATGAAGAGAACGCAAAGCTGTTCATTCCATTTTTGGAACTGAGAAACAACCTTTCTTTGACTGAATGCGCATTGCGATGACGTCACAAGACGCGTCTAAGCGCAAAATCTGCAGCAATTTGGAAAATAGCGGAGTTTGCTTGATTTTGCGATAAATTCAGCGATTGCAGAATCCTGGAGGGACTGTCAGACGCTCACTGAACAGAGAAGATTCAGAGAAAGAGCTGCGTGCATCTCTACTACTCACTTCTATCTCTCTCTGTCTGACAGCAGCAGCACACGCATCTTCAAACGCACACACACACACACACATACAGGAATATCTGGACCACGGCCAATCAGAGTTGGGGGTCCGCCCTTCACTATCTCTGATTGGTTTAGACCACGATATGAGACTAACGTGTTTGTTGTCGAACAGCAGAGAGACTTTCGTTTTTTTTCTCGAATGGCTGGACGCACCAGTGCGACCAAAGTTTTTTTTTAGTCGCACCCTTGAGAAATTTGGTCGCACTCTAGAGCCCTGGATTGCGTGTACCATAATTAGCCTACCTATCTGCTTGCGCATGAGCATTTTTCTCTCTGGAAACGCTTTCAGTCTGTAATGATTAAGCTCAAATGAGCTTTATTTGTCACATACACAATTATACAGAGTATAACCAGCAGTGAAATGTGTTCTCTGCATTTAACCCATCCAAGTGCACACACACCTGGAGCAGTGGGCAGCCGACACTGCGGCGCCCGGGGAGCAGTTGGGGGTTTGGTGCCTTGCTCAAGGGTCTCACCTCAGTCGTGGACAATTCCTGCCGGAGCCGAGATTCGAACCATGGGCTACAAGTCCAACGCTCTATCCACTAGGCCACGACTGTACACCTTAAAATTCCACCATTTAAATAGCGAATCCGCCATGGCGCGAGCACAACTCACTCTTAAAGGGAATGGGAGATTCAATTCTGATTGGTTTATTGCACGTTATGACCAAAAAACACCCATTACTCATTAAGAGAATAAGGACAACCCGTTTAGACCATGTGCACGAGCGCGCCGACCGCTTTCCCGACGTTAAACTAGCAAAAGTGGATTCGGACACGCTCTGAGTGCACTTGCACTGTGTGCTTTAGACCATGTGCTTAGATTGTTAAAATAGGATCCCATGTGTGTCCTTGTGCTGCCATTAATAATTATTATGCCATTATATAATATTTACCATTGTTGTTAATATACTCTTATTGTTGAGAAGTTTAAATTTTTGGGTGGCTCCATCCTACACATAGCTTATCGTTCTTTCATATTAAGCTGGAACAAGACAATATATTGTACATAATAATAATAATAATAATAATAATAAACAAGTATATAGCTTTTGATTTTCCAAAAGTCTTAAACTTCGTCATATTTTTTTGTGTGTTTCTGATGTTTGCCATTGGCCCAAAACAGGTTGTTTTGATAGTTCTTCTGTGATACCTGTTTTAATAAACTTTATCAACCCACTGTGTTTGATAAAGGCATCAGAGCAGTTTTTGCTTGGGAAAAGGACTATATGTCAACTCTATTACCAAAGGGGAGGATCTAGTGCCATATTCTCTATCAGAGCCAGAACCTTATTAATTGAGACTGAAGCATGCTTTGTATTCCTTGGTCAGGATAAAGCAGCATCCAAAATCAAGCTCAGCATGTGATGAGGGGCCAATAGCCAGCGGGTACTTGATAGCTACGTAATAATAATAAAAGCACAGCATGAATCCGAGCAAAAAAGAAGGGATGAATAAAAGTGCTGACTGCTGATTGGACGCAGCCCTACATGTCCACAGCATTGTGATTGCTTAACTTTGTCAAAAAAATAAAACCTTCTTCATGCCCCACTTATTATGTTCTGGTCCTCTCTCTGAGGTGTGAGAGGAAATCTCCACCTGTTATCAACACCTGCTATATATATCTGGCAACTCTTTTATTTTTCCCCCAGATCCTCCTCATATTTAATAATAATAATAATAATTATTATTTATAAAATACTATTGTTTAAGTATATAATTTAAATATAATTATGAATTTATTATAATGTTGTTAATATTATGTTTTTTTTATTTAGTTTTGTTTTTTATTATTTATAATTAATTCTTATTTTGTGAGCTGACTGATAAATGGTTACAATAAATAAAATAATTTAAGTTTAAATTAACTTTTTTTATTTAGAAACAGGATTAAAGTTCAAAGTTCTCATTTGTTTTGTTTTTGTTTATGTGTTTGTTTGTTTTTGTACTGGAGTGACCAGTTACTAATTGTACAATATTTATTAATTCATCTAATCCCCTGCATCATTAGAGTCCCTATAATCGAAGAGATTGTATGTCTTTTTTTATTTTCATGTGTTTTTGCTGATATTCTCCAAACTAATTTTTCATCAGTAAGGTAGAATTAATAGTTTTTTTGGTTACTTTAGGAAACATTTATTATTAATTTTATTACAGTTTGTCTCACACAGTGATGCTTTGCTGGACTAAGTATTCATAGTATGTGGATCTATATTTATATTTTATTACAGTCATTAATCTTGAAAAAAAGGCCATAAACTCTACAAAGTTCCCTCGAGCTCCATCAAAGGATGGTGCAGCGGTGGGCAGTGTGGTAGTGGGTAGTGCATCTGTTGGGAGTGAGAATGAGAGTGATGAGGAACTGATGCCTGAGGTGGAGGCCGTTGTTAGGGCAAGGTTACCTCCCTTTGAACCGTTCTCTCCTGTGTCAACAGGTTCAAAAGGGGACACGAGACTGAAAGTCCATTTGGCCCGCTTGCAGTTTAAAGCGCAAGAGAAGGTGCAGATTTGCGATTGCAAATTCACAAACTTGAGATCGAGATGGAGAAGCAGGTTTAGAATGCGACAGCTGGAGCTTGACACAACGAGAATTGTGGGAGGTTAAGTTGCGCAACCAGATCTCCCTCGAGTTGCCGTTGCTGCCGTTGTTGTCCCTGCTCCCGTTGTTTCTTCTACTCCCACTGTTTCCCCTGTGTCTGCTCCATCTGCAGCAACCAAGTCATTTGATGTGAGTAAACACATTACATTGGTGCCACTTTTTCGTGAAACAGAGATAGACTCCTATTTTAATGCTTTTGAGCGCATTGCCACATCCCTTGGTTGGCCAAAGGAGCTTTGGGCTCTTTTGTTGCAGTGTCGTTTGGCGGGTAAAGCGTAAGAGTTTTTTTCTGCTTTTTCTGTAGAGGACAGTAAAGTATGAAACTGTGAAATTAGCAATATTGCGTGCCTATGAACTAGTTCCAAAGGCATATCGACAGAAATTTAGGGGCCATAAAAAGAATTTGTGCCAGACATTTGTAGAGAGAAATCTATGTTATTTGATAAGTGGTGCAGTGCGACTAAAACCGAAGAATTTGACTCCTTAAGATAATTAATTCTGCTTGAGGAGTTCAAAGGATGTTTGTCTGAACATGTGGTGGTCTATTTAAGTGAACAGACGGTTAATTCGTTGTCACAGGCTACTGTCCTAGCAGATGAGTTTGTGCTCACTCATAAGGGTGTATTCGCTCCTGCGTCGCTCCTTTACCGAAAACAAAAGCAGGTAACCAATATTTGTGTACCATAATGTGTAGAGCGACTCGATTTGCTGAAGCTGTTCCATTGCGCAACATAAAGGCTCATGTTGTTTTGAAAATGTTCATTAAGTTATTTTCCATTTTTGAACTTCAAAGTTATTCAAACCGATTAAGGCTTGATTTTTTTGTCGTGAGTTTTCAATCAAACTTTGAAGTCTTTGTCTATAGCACATCGAGTTTCTAGTGTATATCACCCGGAAAAAGTCAAGGTGCAATCGAGAGGATTCACCAAACCTTAAAGGCCAAGCTTCGAAAATATTGTATGGAAATGAATAAGGATTAGGATGAGGATGAGGGAATTCCTTTAGTATTGTTTGCCGTATGTGAGATCGTCCAAGAATCAATAGGGTTTAGTCCGGCCAAAATGGTCTTCGGACATACTGCCCCTTAAAGGTTTTGAAAGGTAAAATGATGGAAAGTAATACAGAGAATAGAATGAATGTGTTAGACTATGTCAGTTGTTTTAGAGAAAAACTTCATGGAGTTTGTGATCTTGCTCGTAACTTTCTGAAAGATGCTCAGTCTAAGATGAAGGATCGATATGACAGGAAAGCAGTTGCACAATCTTTTCAGTCTGGTGACCAGGTGTTGGTATTATTACCTAATCCAGGTTCGGCACTGACAGCTCGATTTACTGGTCCATACAACGTGGTCAGAAAGCTTAATGATACGGATTACATTGTATGTACTCCTGAAAGAAGGCGAAAAACTCACGTTTGTCACGTGAACATGCTTAAAGCGTATCATGATCGTGGAAAAGATGATTGTGACAAACAAGCGATTGATAATGCAGCAGTTTTTGTAACGTCTGAAGTTTTGTCTGTTGAAAAAGATGTCACAAAAGCAGATGAAGATGGTCTGTCGCTGAGGAATACTCCTCAACAGTGTAGTAAATTGGATAACTCTGTTGTCCAAACAAAGTTGACTTCCCATCTTTCTCACTTGCCCGATGAGAAAATGCATGAGGGAATATAACTCATTACCTCTTTTCCATCTTTGTTTTCGGATGTTCCGTCCCAGACTAGAGTGTTACAACATGATATTGATGCTCAAGATGCGAAACCGATAAAACAACATGCTTATCGAAGGAATGCTGTCAAACGATCCGCTATGAAGAAAAAAACTGACTATTTGCTCGAAAATGATTTAGCTCGTCATAGCTATAGTTTGTGGAGTTCTCCCTGTCTTTTGGTTAATAAACCTGATGGTTCTTTTCGTTTCAGTACATATTTCCGTAAAGTCAATGCTGTCACCGTGCCCGACTGTTATCCACTCCCTAGAATGGAAGATTGTGTTGACAGTATTGGTTCTGCTAGATTTATTAGTAAATTTGACTTGCTCAAAGGATACTGGCAGGTACTGTTGTAAAGGAAAGGAGACTGCTAGGCTCTGGCTCTAACTATACAGCAGTATACACTCCTGAAGTGTCGGTCAGGACACAAAGAATGAGGAGACGGGACCTTCTTTCCAAAGTGTATTGAATATTAGTCTAAAAATAATACAAGAACATAAGATTAATGTAAAAATAAATGGGTACACATTTATTGTCTCTAAATAACAGTCAAAGCTCTAAATATGCAGAAGATGTGCGATATGGTTTTGGTCAGATGAAATGGCTTTTGTGAGGAAATATATTACTAAATACACAGGTGCATCAACAAACAATGCAAGTTGTCAAATAACACTATCAAAGGAGCAATAATACTGGATAATCTGTATGCAGCATCAAAAGTTAACATAACAGATCGATTACAATGTAAACCACTCTGTATTTAGCATAAATTGCATCACACATCTTGATTATCAGGCGATCATACGTGAATCGTTACATGTCCGTGCATGCCCATATACAATGTACAAAGTTAAATAATACACTTCAAACATGGCATAAAATGTATAAATCAAAGCAAACTTACTTTAGGGTCATGTACTGACACTTTGAACCACAAAAAAACCCACAAGCATCCAAATTACAGGCTGGAAGAAACTTCTGCGTGTGCAGCTGATGACAACAATAATGACGCTGCAGGCAGCAAACTATAACGATAATGCCTCCTACTGGATGCGTCAGGAACTGCACTCTTTAAACTATCAAAATAGAAGTGTTTTCAATAAAACACCAGGAGCCTTTTATACAGGTACCGTTAACACAGAGTGCGTCTGACTTCTCTGCGTTCGTAACTCCAGATTATTTTTTACAATATAATGTTATGGCATCCGGGTTGCGAAATGCACCTGCTACATTTCAGCAATTAATTCAAATGATTCTAGCTGGTCTACCCAATTGTAATGCGTACTTGGATGATTTTGTGATTTTTTTTCCAATGATTGGGAAGAACATCCTTCTTTGTTGCACACTGTGTTTATAATTTTGGAATGTGCTTCCTTAACCCTCAACTTGGAAAAGTGTGTGTTTGGCCAGGCCACTGTCACCTATCTGGGAAAACAAGTAAGACAGGGACAGGTAAAGCCGGTGGAAGCGAAAGTCATGGCCATTATGGAGTTCCCTGTAAATGTTACCCGGCGAGAGTTAAGACGATTTCTAGGAATGGTTGAATATTATAGGAATTTCTGTAAGAATTGTTCCACTGTAGTAACTTCTCTTACTAACTTACTTAGCCCCAAGTAAGCCACTGAAGAGTGCCAACTGGCATTCGGAAATTAAATAGTCCAGTTTATAATAGTCCCACAATTTGAAACAGTCCCACAATTTGAACGTTGTAGCAAAATTAAACAAAGCTATTATTTCAGCTCCGGGGAATTATTAGTTTACAGATAAAATATTGCTTTGATTAAAGTAATATTAATCTGTAACTTATGATTTATACTTTATTAAGTGCTCGTCCAGCGATCACTAATATCAGTATATCTTTATCAATTTAGTTTATTTTGCTCTCGTGGCCAACGATAAACAGAATAAAGAATTGTATATAATTTGCATGAGGTAACGCTATCTTTTGGCAATAAGGTTAAAAGACTTGAAAATCATATCCCAAGAGACAATTCTTTATAAAATGAAACAATGTTTATTTATTATACTGCTATTCTATGGTACATGATCTAAACTAATAAAACAAAACACACAGACAACACATAACATACACACATACATTCAGAGCTCTACGGTTTAACGTTAGAAGAAGAGTTAAGGTAGCACTCTATTTCATAACTGCAGCCACAAAAGATCACAAAAGAGATGTCACCCTTTTCTGCATTCAGATCAATTACCGGTTCAGTTAGGACACAAACTTAGTTTGAAATACTTGCTTTACGTCGATTAAGCAGGTCGGATGTCTTATTCGTTCCACGTGTTGCTCTCACGGAAATGTCAGATCCTTTGTCTCGGATGCCACCTGGAGCCCCTACCCGCACGGTTTCTGTGGCCATGCTTACATCATCTGATATTTAATTAATCCCATGAAAGATATCCTTACAGACCTGTATATGTGCTGTAATCATACATTATGATGCTACAATTTAACAGTCATCTATACCACTTATTTATGGATGACGACAGCTTTTTTTAGAGACTAAGCACTCCATTTGGCACACCAAGTATATATATATGCTACACAGTTTAAGGCACAGATTAAAAAAAACATTCCACATTCTAAATAATTCACATTTACACAAAGCCTATGAAAGGCAGAGTACAACATTAATATCCATATGTTTCTTGCGTAGATGGTTTTAATATTCAAGGCCATTAGAGTTATTCTGGAAATCCTTTGTAGATTTCCCTTTGTTCTCCGACGAGAAAAAGCGTGTGCTGGATGAGGAGGGGGAGGGGAGGTGCTTTTAAATCAAACAATAGTCAGTGAGGTAGCTCCGCTTAATCTAGATTTCCTTCTGTGCGATGATTTTCTACAACGTGCTTTCAAGTTGGAGGTCAATGCGAGCGAAGTTGGTGCTGGAGCAGTCCTTCTCCAGGAGGACGCAGATGGTGTGGACCATCCAGTGTGTTTTTTTTCTCGTAAGTTTAATAAACATCATGTAAACTATTCTACGATCGAAAAGGAAACCTTAGCTTTGTTATTATACAGTTTTTGAAGTTTATTTGGGTTCTTCTAACTTGCCTACAATTGTATAAACCGATCATAACCCCCTTGAGTTTTTGTCTCGCATGTATAGTGCAAATCAATGACTTATGCGTTGGGCTCTGTTTGTGCAGAGTTAAAAATTGGAAATTCATCATAAAAAGAGGATCGAGAACGTCCTTGCTAATGGTCTTTCTAGAGTTTAGATATTGTGGGTGAATTGTTGGTTTGGTTATATATATATTTTTTTCTTACAAACAAAATGTTTGTTCTTAAATGTGAGGGTGTTATGTCCCTATATGTAATACTGAGTTGTTGTTTGAGTATTTTTCTGTTTTTGTATTCTTTTTCCGGGTTTTCCTTTTTTTTTTTTGCCGCCCTCTCGTTTTTCTTTTCTCTCTCTAATACTTTTACTTTCTCAGGTGGCATGTGGATTGGTCGTCTTGCTTGTCAATCATTCGGGACGAGTTGATTGGGTGTGATGACGTGAGGGGGGAGTGTTCTTCAATCACGCTCGCTGATTGAAGTCGCGGTCCTACTGGCGAAGGACGCGATAGAGCCGGTCCCTCCAGCCGAGATGAATTCAGGGTTCTACAGCCCCTACTTCATCGTACCAAAGAAAGGCGGTGGGTTACAACCAATCTTGGACCTGCGCGTTCTGAACCGGGCCCTTCACAAGCTCCCGTTCAGGATGTTGATGCAGAGACGCATCTTTCAATGCAGACCCTGTACAAGATCAGGGAGGACGAGGAGCAAGTCCTCTTGGTGGCGCCTTACTGGCCCAATCGGACGTGGTTCCCAGAATTGATGCTCCTCACGACAGCCCCTCCTTGGCAAATTCCTCTGAGGAGGGATCTCCTTTCTCAGAGAGGGGGCACCCTCTGGCATCCGCGCCCAGACTTGTGGAATCTCCACGTATGGTCCCTGGATGGGACGCGGAGGTTCTAAGTGGGCTACCTCCAGCGGTAGTAAACACTATCACTTCTGCCAGGGCCCTGTCTACAAGACAAGCTTACAGGCTGGAAAAGTGGAACCTGTTCGTCGATTGGTGTTCTCCCCGCCGGGAGGACCCCCGTAGATGCCCGATCGCAGTCGTGCTTTCTTTCCTGCAGGATGGGCTGGAGCGAAGGTTGTCTCCCTCCACCCTCAAAGTGTATGTCGCCGCTATTGCCACACATCACGATGCAGTAGACGGTAAGTCTCTGGGGAAGCACGACCTGGTCATCAGGTTCCTCAGAGGGGCAAGGAGGCTAAATCCTCCGCGCCCTCATCTGGTACCCTCTTGGGATCTCCCCTCTGTCCTGTCGGCCTTGAGGGGGGCCCCCATTTGAGCCTCTGCAGTCAGTAGAGCTTAAGTTCCTGTCACTGAAGACACTGAGTGCTCCTCACGGCATTGGCCACAGTCAAGAGGGTAGGGGACCTGCAAGCATTTTCGGTTGACGATTTGTGCCTAGAATTCGGGCCGGGTAACTCTCACGTTGTCCTGAGACCCCGGCCTGGATATGTGCCCAAAGTTCCCACCACGCCCTTCAGGGATCAGATGGTGAACTTGCAAGCGCTGCCCCGGGAGGAGGCAGACCCAGCCATTGCTCTGCTCTGTACCGTCCGTGCCTTGCGCATCTATGTGGACCACACGCAGAGCTTCAGGACCTCAGACCAGCTCTTTGTCTGCTTCGGAGGACAGCAGAAGGGAAGAGCTGTCTCCAAACAAAGACTCGCCCACTGGATAGTGGTGGCTATAGTCTTGGCCTATCAGGCCCGGTGCTTACCGTGCCCCCTTGGTGTGAGAGCACACTCTACGAGAGGCGTTGCTTCCTCTTGGGCCTTGGCGCGGGGCGCCTCGATAGCAGACATTTGTAAAGCTGCCGGCTGGGCGACACCTAATACGTTTGCGAGGTTTTACAATCTCCGTATAGAGCCAGTGTCCTCCCGTGTACTTGTCTCAGATGGCCAGTAACACTGGAACCCGCTCGGTGTCAATCACGCTTGCTGCGCCATTCCCCTCTACGGACCGGATATGTGCACCTTGTTGCTTCTCACTTCAGTTCCCCACGGCGAACCCTGTTGAAGTTCCTCTCGCACCCTCGGCAGTCAGGTGTGGCAGAGCACCAGATGCCAGGTCCAGTACTCGTACGTTGCCCAAGGTCAACCCCTGTGCTGGGCTAGGTGCCCGTGTGTAGTGATTCCCCTTTGGGTGATCCCACATGTGTATTCTTCCACGGTACAGCTCCCCCCCCCCCACGGTGAGCCTGTGTCTTCCCTGGCAGAACCTTCTGCCCTCTCTGCTGTGTAGCTATCTCACCCCAGACGGGCTGAGTCTACCTCAGAGACTCCCATATGTAGTACTGCCCCTGGCCAGTCCATATGTGTAATCTCCACACGATACCTCCTTATGCGGGATGTGGCTCCGTAGCGTTCCCCCTACTTGGGGTACGCTTTCCCAGTGTTTTTCTACCCACTGAACGGAACTCTGACGTTACGTCGAACGTGACTGACTGATAGGGAACGTCTCGGTTACTTGCGTAACCCCCGTTCCCTGAAGGAGGGAACGGAGACGTAACGTCCCGTCGCCATAGTTGCTGTACCACCGCTGTACGGCCGGGGCACACAGTCTCGGCTCCTCAGCGAAAAACTGTTGATCGTGATTAATCGCATCCAAAATCAAAATTTTTGTTTGCATAATATATGTGTGGTCTGTGTATATTTATTATTTATATATAAATACACACACATACAATATATTAGGAAAATATTTACATGTATTTACATGTCTATATTTATATTCATATAATTTATTTTATAAATAAATATATTTAATATATAATAGAACCTATTTTTCTGAAATGTATACATGCATGTGTGTATTTATAAATACATAATAAATATGCACAGCACACATACATATATTATGTAAAAAAATATATATATTTTGCATGCGATTAATCACAATTAATAGTTTGATAACCCTAATATAGATACAGACAAACAGACATACAGACAAATAGATATACAAATACATATATATTTACTGATTAACATATTTGGCATATGTATTTATTCATATGTATTTATAAATACATACTAAATATACACAGCACACATACATATATTATGTAAACAAAAACTTTTATTTTGCATGTGATTAATCGCAATGAATCGTTTGACAGTACTAATAGATAGATGGATAGATAAATCTAAAATATATATATATATGTATATATATATGTATATATTGATTAGCATATTTGGTACCCTGTTGGGTCCTGACGTAAAAGCAACTGAGACCGACTGTGTTTATACTTTACAATAATAATATTCATTTTGTCTTGATCTTAAACAATTTATTCACCTGCCTGAAGAGTGACACATCATTAATACAAAGCTCCACCCCTGCTTGATGTGCACAGCCCACAGAGATTGTCACACATTAACAGATTGAAGAAAGGCTTCATCTCTTCCCACCGGGATATATTTATTCTAGTGCCACTCTCTCCCATCAAATAAGGCTATTTCATTAGTGCACCAGCACTCTTTACTCCTCTCAATTAGCGCAGGCTACCATTCGGTGAAAAGCATGGCTCCCTCCCCCTCTCTCACCTTATCATTTCTCAACCCAGTCCCCCTAACCGGGTGATAATATTACTGTTTGTGATTTATGATTTGGTATATGCTCAGTATTGACCAAAGGAGGAAGTTGTGGAGGCTTGAACACCATCAAGCAATGGCGGATAGATGGATAGATTGATTGTTTGATGTAAATCAACTTGTGTGTGTTTGTGTTGTGTGCATGTGTGTCACAGTGAATCCAGCCAGATGTCTTAGTATCAGCAGTGCGATGACAGCGAGAAGACGTGTGGAGTAATAAAAAAGTGCATAAGACCGATGCTTATGTGGCTTCACTCATGCATACGTACACACCTCCATGTCCCAAGGCAAAATGGAGGGATACAAACCCCATAAATCAGCGGTCAGCAGGGAGGAATATATCTTCTGTCTACTGTGGAGGTATTAGCAGCGTCTGGGGTCCACACACAGGTCAGGAGGGCTGTGGGAGTGTATTGCTGTGTTCAAATTCACCTCATTCTTCTTTCCGCAAATGCCAGGGGATTGATTTATGACACTGAAGAAAAACCTTACGAATAAAGTGGGGTTAACTCCTTTTTGTGATGCAGTTTTCCACTTAAGTTTTATATGAGATATCTATCTGTTAACTGAACTGTTATTTTCCTAAGAACAGAAGGGCAGATAAGTGCTCATGGGAAATGGCTAAGAAGAAATTCATTTGTTTGTTTTATTATTGTGTTTAAATCCAAATCATTGTTATACCCTTTAATGGTTAGGTTAAAATAGTCTGAGTAGCCCAAGCTGATAGATGCCATAACAGGATGTAAAAAGCATTTTTCTCAATTGGCAGCCATTTAAAATTTGCTATCATATGTGAGAAAAAAGAGTTTGCCAAAAAAATGGTGTTCCTGTGGCTCAGTGGTAGAGCATTGCTTTAGCAGTGCAAAGGTTGTGGGTTCAATTCCCAGGGAACACACATACTGACACAACATGTATAATATGAATGTACTGTAAGTCGCTTTGGATAAAAGTGTCTGCTAAATGCATAAATGTAAAATAAATATTATATTATATACAACAATTATTTCTGGTTCTCGGATCTGATTGGCTGATAAGAGTTTGATATTAGAGTGATAACAGAGATCCTCCAACCATTTCTCACAGCGAGTGTCATAGTGTATGCCCAAATCCACTATAATTTAAAAATAATACTGTTTTTGGGTCACGGAATGTACACTATAGAGGTTTTTTTAGGTGATAATGTACTTGTTTAGACTTCAAATAGGCGGTTTGTTAACCTTTAAGACCTAAGGGTAAAATGTGTAATTGTCACATATTTTGTTTATTTAACTGTAAAATTATAACAGAATGTGCTATTTTCAAGTGCAAGGTGTCATTTTTTTAAAGAAAACAAATGGCTTTCAAAAAACTACAGTTTTTGACAATGAATCTTGTGTGGTGAGTCTGTAAATATAATAAACAAACAGGAATAATTGTTCTGTTTTTTATTTAGAAAAAAAAGAGAAAAATCATGATCGAAATAATCCAACACTTCTAACTTAGAAACTAAATCATATTACATATGTACACAAGTATTTTTTGGGACACTGGGTTGCAGTTTTTATTCAGGAGACTTTTTTGTTCAAACACGCACACATTTACACATGCATGCACATGCATACACCATAGACTGTGAAAAAGATGGACGTTGCGTCTCCGCTTCCTTCCACTATAGAAAAGTGAAGGCAAATCATCTCAGTATGGCCGTTGCCATCTTGAGAAAATTACGTCATTTGGAGCCCGAGTCTGTGCAGTAGTGTGGTGAGGTGGAGCCGTGGAATCAAACTCCCGCCCAAACTCCCGCAGACCCAATCAGCCATAACGACACCCCCCATTTTTTTTGCATCAAATTACTAGCTAAAATGAAACTTATCACAAAAATGAGCAATTGAACATATATCAGAGTGATAACAACTACCTAAATGACCAAAACCATATTTCGTAAAATTGTATTGGAAGTGTAATTTATTTTTTTATTTTGACTGAAGACCCCTTCGTTTACATGGAGAGGGCGGGGTTTATGACCTGTACTGCAGCCAGCCACCAGGGGTCGATCAAAGAGCCCGCAGCTTCACTTTTCCGGACATGTGAGGCACACCTGGCATACACCTATACATTTACACGCACAGACTCATTATCAATGGCGGCTGGTCAATAGGGGGCGCCGCCCCCCCCTTCAAGTTAGCCCCCTTTAACATGTTAAAAATATATAGCAAATATTAACTAAATAAAATCATTTAGTCATAGTATTCTACTGTTAGTTATATTATAATTTATTGAAAATCAAAAAAATCTAAACTATATTTCTTTCATATTTGTGTGCGGGACGCCGGACTAATGAGTGTCTATGTAGGTACACAAACTTTTCAAAAGCATGTGATTTGAGGCTAAGCTCTAATTGGCTTGTTTCAAATTGTCCTTTGGGCAGGCTCTGCTTCCCGAACCCTCCCACTTTTTTTGTTAGAGCGAATCAATATTGTTTTTATATGTTTGGCCTCATGTGATTGGACCGTTCTCAACGACTCTCATTCCACTCACCAGCAGCTGGTCAGTTGACAGACAGGTACTAATTAATGTGGAAGCAAGCGCAATATCTCGAGATGAAAGAAAATTCGGTTTTATCTTTACAAAAATACCCGTTCACAAGGCATTCGGATGAAGAAAAAAAAGGATCAAGGAGCTTGGACCAGATCGTCTGTAATTTCAGTTTGTTTGCGCCCCTCAAATTTTTTAGCACCAGCCGCCACTGCTCATTATAGTCTCATAAAGTCTCATAAAAAAATAAATCGACTCTTATGCTGTTTACTCCTTCACCATGTTTTTGTTCGTTTCATTTATTATTTTATGCAATCCAAAACTCTGCGCTCCCTATCTCTCCATTCAAATTCTCCCTTCCCGCTCTCCCGGAAATCTGCCGTCATTTGTCGACGAAGCGCAAGAAATTAACGTAATAAGCCATATTGCTGAAAAGCGCATGTATCTGCTATCAGGAGCAAGTTTAATTAATTTGATGGTGCAAACATTGAAAGAGTTATGGGAACATGAATACATATTTGTATGTTGTGTCGGTGCCGACACAGCCGGTTTAGAACGGTTAATAAAGATATAAACTCCTCGTCTCCGTGCTTCCCTGTGAATTGTGACAGTAGTAGATTGTGTTTTTACATTTTAGTTGTATTATTATTTGGTATGTGTTGAATTTATGTAAAAAGACGCTACAAAGTATGATGTCATAGCACAACCATTGCAGAATCTGAGGGACATTTGCATGTTTAAAGTCTAGTGTGACTGTGGCTTTATTTGTTCCAGAGCAAATAATTTTGGCTGAGGGCATATCTCGTCACCTTATTATGTAACTTAGCCTTTGTAGTTTTGATTGAATTGCCTAGCAACTTTTATGATGGCTGTTGTTGTTTCTTAAACACTATTATTCAATACAATTATTGTATATACAATAATTGTATATACAATAATTGTATTGCATAATAGTGTTATTGTATATACATTAGTATTTGGTATTGGGAAACTGTGTGTGTGTGTATTTGTAATGGTGATTTTCGTGACGAAGTTCGGCCAGTAGATGGCAACAAGAGACTGTTTTACAAGTGAGCAGTAAATACTTTAATATTGAATGAGCACAAAGGGCTGTTTTGAACATTGAAGTTAGTTTTACTTTCAACAACAGCAGGTACACCGCCTACAAATGTGCTGAGCAGCACTGTCATTGGAAATCACCCTTAACGGATGAAAGGATCGTACGAGCCTATTGGACATTCAAACTAATGTTTTATTGTGAATATGAGATTGATCTGAATAATGAATGCTGTATAAGACTCGTGGTAATCACACTCACTCAGTCAGTCAGTCTATCTCTCATAATTAGAGATCAACCGATATATCGCTTTACCGATATTTTTCCCGATATTTAAGCATTTTACCATAATCGGTTATCGGTTTTGTAGAAAAAAATCGTTTAAAAAAAAAATATTATTATTTATTTTATTTTATTTAAATTTTTTGTCACATACATAATTATACAGAGTATAACCAGGACTTGGTTATACTCGCCAAGTCCTGGTTATTCGGATGCACCGAATGTTCGGCCGAAAATATGAAAAAAACCTCTTTCGGTGTTCAGCCGAATAAGCGAAAAGACATAATAATTTGTACCGAGCAATGACGTAACGCGATTAAATAGAGGCGAGCACTAATGCAGCAAACACGTCTGCAGTGTGGAAGCATTTAAAACTGTCAGAGAGAGAGACGCAAACATCATTACAAGCCCGAAACACTGACAGCGAGAGACTGATTAGTGCTGCATCTCATGTCTCCGATGAGAAGAGGAAGAGGTGGTTGTTGCTAGTTACTGTGATGATTGAAATCGTGAAATGGATTAGCAAATAAACTACAGAATGTTATGTTTTCTAAAACACGCACGAATGGCATGTATTCAAACAGCGCGGCACCAGGGTTCAAAGTCCAAAGCGTGAGCAAATTCTGCGCTGAAACCCTTACTCATCATTTGCTCATTTTTATTACTTTTTTAAAGGCGTGTGACAATGTGATACGTGTGACAAACATCTTCCCAAATTCGTAACGAGATATATCTGAGAAGTATCTGCATGCTGTTGTCAACAAACAGGAACACTGAGGTCTCCATGGTTCCTGCCTATTTCCGCAAAAATAAAAGCTCCATCAACATTCAGAAACGTTAGTACTGTAATTTTACTCTTGTTCTGTAAAATAAAATAAAAAGTAAGACAATAATAATGATATAAATAATTACCCTACAAAAGCTGTATTAATACATTTACTATAACATTCACCAATAATGTTCAAATTGGGATCTGTAATATTTTCTAATGTTTTACAAAAAGTCTCTTCTGCTCAGGAGGCTGCATTTATTCGTACAGAAAAAAATACAAGCCTGATTCAAGAAGGGGGGTCTCAAAAATGGCCAAAAATGTTTTTTTTAATAACTTATTAATTTTAAGTTAAATTGTGCTTTGTTGGTATAATGTCTGATAGGACGTATACAAATGTTCAGTGTTAAGTATATATTATTATTTTTATTTTTTTGTAAAGCAGGACAAAAGAGTAATAAGCAGATTTTGGCTATTTAATTTATGCAATAGTGAAAAAAATTGCAAAATAGGCCAGTGTTTCATTTTGTTCGGCTTCGGCCAAGAATTGTCATTTCGGTGCATCGCTACCAGCAGTGAAATGTGTTCTCTGCATTTGACCTATCCAAGTGCACACACAGCTGGAGCAGTGGGCACTGTTCACTCAGGAAAAGCTCCAGCACGACCACCGCATGTAACTTTTAACAAGATTCACTTGTTTGAAACACACTTAATTATATTAACATTTACTATAGAACCATTGTTTCGCCAATAAACATCTAAATAAATACATCTCTATCTAAATTAATTATTTATTATCTCCACAAGCGATCGCAGTTTGAGTACAGTTCTGTGTAAATAGATAAACCGCGCTGTCAGCAGTTTTCATAATTTAGAATGACAAAAACGTTTTAATAATTTTTGAATTAGTAATGGAGACTTGGGCTTAGATTTAACTAGATTTAAATTTGTGGCGGAAGGAAGTAGTTCTGCACCAAAAGAGGGCTTTTAAAGATATTTGATTGTTGTTTCTTATGTATTTACACACTTGTGCCACCAAACTGCTGTATAAACGCAATATCACACTCGTAGACGTGATAAATGGCTCTATATCGGTATTCTGTAATCTGCTGTTGTACAGCCATATCTCACATCTACACGTTTGATATTGCTCATATATTATTATATTATATTATATTATATTATTAGATATTTTGCTAGATTGTGCTAGTGTCTGATAGTTTGGGGACTCATACAGTATGTATAGCCTTATATTTTCTTCCCCTGTTTGCTGTTTTTGACTATGTGCACACTATGTGTAATGATTATTATTATGATTTTATTTATTTATTTATTTAAGAAATCAGTAATTTTATTCAGAATGGATGCATTGAATTGATACATTACATTTTTTTCACAAAAGGGTTTTCAACATTGATAATATACAAACCCGATTCCAAAAAAGTTGGGACACTGTACAAATTGTGAATAAAAACAGATTGCAATAATGTGGAAGTTTCAAATTTCAATATTTTATTCAGAATTCAACATAGATGACATATAAAATGTTTAAACTGAGTAAATGTATCATTGTAAGGGAAAAATAAGTTGATTTTAAATGTCATGGCATCAACACATCTCAAAACAGTTGGGACAAGGCCATGTTTACCACTGTGTGGCATCCCCTCTTCTTTTTATAACAGTCTGCAAACGTCTGGGGACTGAGGAGACAAGTTGCTCAAGTTTAGGAATAGGAATGTTGTCCCATTCTTGTCTAATACAGGCTTCTAGTTGCTCAACTGTCTTAGGCCTTCTTTGTCGCATCTTCCTCTTTATGATGCACCAAATGTTTTCTATGGGTGAAAAATCTGGACTGCAGGCTGGCCATTTCAGTACCCGGATCCTTCTTCTACGCAGCCATGATGTTGTAATTGATGCAGTATGTGGTCTGGCATTGTCATGTTGGAAAATGCAAGGTCTTCCCTGAAAGAGACGACGTCTGGATGGGAGCATATGTTGTTCTAGAACTTGGATATACCTTTCAGCATTGATGGTGCCTTTCCAGATGTGTAAGCTGCCCATGCCACACGCACTCATGCAACCCCATACCATCAGAGATGCAGGCTTCTGAACTGAGCGCTGATAACAACTTGGGTTGTCCTTGTCCTCTTTAGTCCGGATGACATGGCGTCCCAGTTTTCCAAAAAGAACTTCAAATTTTGATTCGTCTGACCACAGAACAGTTTTCCACTTTGCCACAGTCCATTTTAAATAAGCCTTGGCCCAGAGAAAACGCCTGCGCTTCTGGATCATGTTTAGATATGGCTTCTTTTTTGGCCTATAGAGTTTTAGCCGGCAACGGCGAATGGCACGATGGATTGTGTTCACCGACAATGTTTTCTGGAAGTATTCCTGAGCCCATGTTGTGATTTCCATTACAGTAGCATTCCTGTATGTGATGCAGTGCCGTCTAAGGGCCCGAAGATCACGGGCATCCAGTATGGTTTTCCGGCCTTGACCCTTACGCACAGAGATTGTTCCAGATTCTCTGAATCGTTGGATGATATTATGCACTGTAGATGATGATAACTTCAAACTCTTTGCAATTTTTCTCTGATAAACTCCTTTCTGATATTGCTCCACTATTTTTCGCCACAGCATTGGGGGAATTGGTGATCCTCTTCCCATCTTGACTTCTGAGAGGCTCTTTTTATACCCAATCATGTTGCCAATTGACCTAATAAGTTGCAAATTGGTCCTCCAGCTGTTCCTTATATGTACATTTAACTTTTCCGGCCTCTTATTGCTACCTGTCCCAACTTTTTTGGAATGTGTAGCTCTCATGAAATCCAAAATGAGCCAATATTTGGCATGACATTTCAAAATGTCTCACTTTTTAACATTTGATATGTTATCTATATTCTATTTTGAATAAAATATAAGTTTATGAGATTTGTAAATTATTGCATTCCTTTTTTATTCACAATTTGTTCAGTGTCCCAACTTTTTTGGAATCGGGTTTGTATTTATTAATCTTCAATTTGGCATATTCAAATGATTTCTGAATGATCATGTGACTGGAATACTGGTGTGATGATGCTGAAAATTCAGCTCTGCATCACAGGAATAAATTAATTTAAAATATAAATCTGTTCCTTTAAAGTGGAACAGTATTTAACAATATTACTGTTGATCCTGTGGTTCCTGAGTATGTAGTCTCATGGCATTTACTTTGTTGATTTGATTGTCTAAAAAGCAAACTGAGTGACTATTTCTATAAGCAAACATGGCAGATTTCAAATCATGTAAACCATTGAGAGGATTGTGAATTATAATATCTTTCTCAAAATATTATAGACCTACATATAATTATTATATGCCACATAACTGTAGAGTATGTAGACATTAAGTTATTTAAGGTTTCCCAGAAGTTCATAAGTGATTTGGGTTCCATGGAAACACTGTAATCCAGATGCATTATAGACCTACCAGCAGGCTCATTTGTCTTCTCCAGTCTCAAAAGTCTAAATCCAGTCTCAAAACTCATCTATTTAGCTGTGCATTTGTTGAATGAGCGCTGTGCTATGTCCGAACTGACTGCATTGTATTTTATGTATAATCATTTTCTATTTAACTGTTTTAAATCTCATTTTAAATCAATTTCTATATCATTTTAAAACTCCTTGTTTTATTATTTTTAACTTCTTGTTTTTATTGCTGTGAATGATTATTTCACATTCTTTTATGTAAAGCACTTTGAATTACCAATGTGTATGAAATGTGCTATACAAATAAACTTGCCTTGCCTTGCCTTGCCTTCTCTGGATAAGGGCAACGACATTGAGTTTGTATGTTCGTGATCAATTTTGTTTTTTAATAAGTCTTCCCAGATCAACAGAAGACAGAAGCAAATGTTACAACAGCAGATGACAAAGGTCTCAGTGAGCCTTTAAAATTAAAATCATGACATATTAACATATTGATTTCTTTGCAACCTTTCAAAAATTGACCAATCTTGGACCTACATTTCTTGAACCGATCCTTTCACAAGCTACCGTTAAAGATGCTCACTCAGAAGCGCATCTTCGAGTGCATCCATCCTAGAGATAAGTTTGCAGCGATCGACCTGAAGGACACGTACTTTTATGTTTTGATCCTTCTGCGCCTCAGGCCATTCCTGCGGTTCGCGTTCGAAGGACGAGCATATAAGTACAAAGTCCTGCCCTTTGGTCTGTCCCTGTCGCCCTGTATAATCTCGAAAGTTGCGGAGGCAGCCCATGTTCCCCTGAGAGAGCAGGGCATTCACATTCTCAACTACCTCGATGGCTGGCTCATACTAGCTCAGTCTCAGGATCAGTTGTGCGAACACAGGGACTTGGTGCTCTCATACCTCAGCCGGTTTGGCCTTCAGTCAACCAGCGGCAGTAACGCCACTGGTTTCAAAACTGGCTCCATGGCCAAGTCCCAAGGTGGGCATGGTAATGCAGTACTCACAGGGTCCAAGTAACACTGGCCTGCTGCCAAACCTTCACCCCATGGTTATGACAACAGTGACTGGCCTTTTTGGTGTGAGCACCGGCCTACACCAAAGAGGGGTGCAGGAGGCTTGCACAGGACATTGGAAGGGACGGCATCTATGGAGCTCTGGTAGGGATTCCTATTTGTCAGACCGACACTCAGGGTGACCGACTAAAAGGAAACATCTCAGTTACGTATGTAGCCCTAGTTCCCTTAAGGAGGGAACGGAGACTTCACGTCCCGCCGCCACTGCTGCTGTACCACCCCAGATGGGTTGGGTCACTGGTTCGGCTCCTCAGCGAAAACCTGCTTATGCGTTGAACCTGCTGCCTACTTCTCGCGCTACGATCAGAGGCAGCTGGATGCAATCATCGCATGCCAATGTGAATTGGCTCGTTTAGTTTACACTCAAAGTGAACTGGGGCACGTTCAGGCTCACACCGGTGCCCAAAGTTTTGCTATGGTTTCCGGGTTGAACGACATGTTTGAAGATATTAGAAAACATATTTGTCATGAGAGTTTTATAGTAACATAGTATATCAACATGATGATGATGAATTTGTAAGTAAATGTAATTAACATCATTCACAAGAGCAAATATATTGTTTGCACATGTTTATTTACATTAAACGCAAAATAAGTGAAATACTAAGAGCACAAGTATAGATCTGTAACTTATTTAAGTCTGTCTAAATATCATGTAGTAATTGCAATGTCTTCTGGTCCATATCCTTTCCTGAAGGTGTGTTAGACACTGATTTATGTAACATAAAAATACTACATATTTCTATATTTTGCTATTTTGCTATTGTATTGTGGAGTCATAAACTTGTCTATGCTCCTCTGATTATATAATGGTAAATATTACAATATCATAGCACAACAACAGTGATCAGCAATAATGATAAGCCTAATACTCACAATACAAATAAGGTCATATAGATCATAACACAGTCTCAGAGGTAAGAAGTAGATTATCCTTCACCTGAAATTTCTTTTCATCCTGAAATGCCAGGCAAATGTTGGATCACAATAATTAAGAACCACGGTTTCCACAAATCCCTTCACTTGATTGGGATGTTCTGTTTTATTCTGGACCGCAAGGGCAGTGACTGTAACATTGAGCGTATTTTGCAGTATTAATCACGTATTTATACCTATTTCATCAGGCTCCGACAATTATTCAAAAGGAACACAAATAATGGCCTTCTCAGCTGCCATAGCTGCAACACTTGCATTATCAAAACAGGGTGTTCAATGCATCACCGTTTCCGTTTAATAAACATTTTGCACCGTTTTTTTCAGGGCTGAACGCAGCCCTGGTCTCTCTAAGCGAGATCCCAATTCGTCGGCCACTGAAGTAACATCTCCGTTCCCTCCTTCAGGGAATGAGGGTTACTGTGACACAGAGTCAGTGGCGTTGGGATCCATAAGCAGCTTTATTTGAGGTACAACAAGTCAGACAGGCACAGATCTGGTAACAGCGTCAGGGATATCGAAGAATGGCTGAATCGTAAACGGAGAGAAGACAAGGGTCGAGGCAGGCGGCAGACAGGTGATAGAATAAACGCAAGGCAGGCGGGGTCAAGGGCAGGCGGCAGACAGTCAGAGAGGATAAACAGATCAGGTAGGCAACAGGTAATCAAAACAGGAATAACGCTTGGAATTGTCGGCAGGGCAGAACAAGACTTCGCACAGATGCGTGAGCGAGCTCAGTTTAAGTAACCCAGCTAATGACTGACACCTGTACGGGTGATCAGTCCCAGGCACGGGGTAATGTGGGAATGGGAGTCCGGATGAACTGGTTAGTATTCAGGTGAGAGATCCCTCTGGTGGTGCTCGGAGGGAGCCACAGAGGCTTGATTCGTGACAGAGCCCCCCTCCTGCGAGCGGCTCCTGACGCGAGGGGGCAGACGACGCCGGGGTCTACCACGGGGTCTTGGGGCCGGTTTATCCGGATGAGTCCTGTGGAAGTCGGTGGTAAGAGAAGGGTCTAAGATGTCCTCAGCATTGACCCAGGACCGCTCCTCCGGGCCGTACCCCTCCCAATCGACCAAGTACTGAAGTACTCTGCCCCGGCGACGGGAATCCAGAATCTCCTGGACTCGGTAGACCTCCTCGCCGTCCATGATGATCGGGGGGGCTCCCTGGTCACCCGCCTCCTCCTGGTCCTCCACTCCACTCGCACCACCAGCGGGTTTAAGCAAAGACACATGGAATGTGGGTGAGATACGGTAATTTGCAGGTAAAGCCAATCTAAATGAAACAGGAGTTATTTGTCTGAGAATTTTGAAGGGACCCACGTACCTAGGACTGAGTTTCCTGCAAGGCAGCCGAAGACGCTGATCACGGGTAGACAGCCAGACCCATTGACCCGGTTGATAGTTGGGATTGGGACGCCGTCGACGATCAGCCTGCTCCTTAGTGCGCCTGACTGCCCGCTGGAGATGGACATGGGCCTCGTTCCAGGTTCTCTCGCTTCGTTGGAGCCAGGAGTTCACAGCAGGTAGGTCCGAGGGTTCCCCTGACCAGGGGAATAAGGGAGGTTGGAATCCTAACACACACTGAAATGGAGTGAGACCGGTGGCTGGTTTGCGCAGGGAATTCTGGGCATATTCGGCCCAAAGGAGATAGCGACTCCAGTCGGCCTGATTCTTGTGGCAATATGAGCGAAGGAATCGGGTGAGCTCCTGGTTGAGACGTTCTACCTGACCGTTGGCTTGAGGGTGGTAACCTGAGGTGAGACTGACGTTGATGTTAAGTCTCTGACAGAAGGCAGACCAGACGCGGGAGGTGAACTGGGGTCCCCGATCCGAGACTATATCCTCCGGCAGACCATAGAATCTGAATACATGATCACATAAGGATTCTGCTGTCTCAAGGGCTGTAGGCAGTTTGGGCAGAGGGATCAGACGACAGGCCTTGGAAAAGCGGTCAATGACAGAGAGAATGGTGGTGTGGCCTCTGGACGGCGGCAGGTCTGTGACAAAGTCAATGGCTATATGTGACCAGGGGCGTTGTGGAGTGGGCAGAGGTTGCAAAAGACCGGCAGGCAGTTGGTGAGAGGATTTTGACATGTTGCATGTGGGACAGTTCCGGATGTGGGCGATGGTGTCTGCCGGCAGAGTGGGCCACCAGAAGCGATTGGTGAGCAGTTGGATAGTGGCTGCTATGCCGGGATGGCCTGAACTGGGGGTAGAGTGAACTAGTTGGATGACTCTGTGGCGTAGTGTATGCGGGACGTATGTGAGGTTAGGTGGTCTCTCAGCCGGAGGTGGGTCGGTGATCTGGGCTTCGGAGATCTCAGTCATGATATCCCATTGGATGGGGGCGACAATGAGGGCTGGCGAGATGATGGATTCTTTAGTGGGTGGTAGTAGGGTGGATTCATATTGTCTGGAAAGGGCATCAGCCTTGGTATTCAGGGAACCTGGGCGGTATGTAACAGTAAAATCAAAGCGCGTGAAGAACAGAGCCCATCTTGCCTGTCTGTGGTTGAGTCTTTTGGCGGATCTTAGGTATTCAAGGTTGCGGTGATCGGTCAGAACGGTGAAGGGGTGTTTAGCTCCCTCAAGCCAGTGACGCCATTCCTCGAAGGCTGCTTTCATGGCGAGAAGTTCTCGGTTGCCCACATCGTAGTTCTGTTCAGCCGGGTTGAGTTTACGGGAGTAGAAAGCACAGGGGTATGTTTTGAGAGGGTCTCCCTGTCGTTGGGAGAGAACTGCTCCAATGCCTGTGCTGGATGCATCAACCTCCACGATGAATTCTAGTTCGGGATCCGGGTGATGTAGGATGGGAGCCGTCGTGAACCTTTCCCTCAGCTCCTGGAAGGCCGATGTGGCTCTCGGTGTCCATACTAGACGCTGTGGGCCCTTCTTAGACATAGACGTTAGTGGTGCTGCCACCATGCTGAAGTTACGAATGAATCTTCGATAAAAGTTTGCAAAGCCCAGGAAACGTTGTAATTCCTTCACAGAGTGTGGTCTCGGCCAGTTAACGACGGCTCGCACCTTCCTCTCGTCCATGGCTACCCCTCCTGAGCTGATCACATACCCAAGGAAGGATACCGTGCTTTGGTGAAATTCACACTTCTCTGTCTTAGCATAGAGTTGGTTGGCAATGAGGCGCTGGAGAACCACACGTACGTGCTGGACATGATCCTCGTAGGAGTCTGAGTAGATTAATATGTCGTCAATGTAGACGACGACCCAGCGATTCAGCATATCTCGAAATACCTCATTGATGAAGGCCTGGAAGACGGACGGACTATTGGACAGCCCGAAAGGCATGACAAGATATTCATAGTGCCCCGATGTCGTGGAAAAGGCCGTCTTCCACTCGTCTCCTTCACGGATGCGGATGAGGTTGTATGCACTCCGAAGGTCTAGCTTGGTGAAATATTTCGCCTTGCGTAGCTGTTCTAAGGATGCTGGTACTAAGGGTAGTGGGTAGCGGAACTTGACCGAGATATCATTGAGTCCTCGGTAGTCGATGCACGGACGGAGTCCTCCATCCTTCTTCTTCACGAAGAAGAATCCGGCTGATGCCGGTGAAATTGATGGACGAATGAAGCCTTTGGCCAACTCCTCCTCGATGTAGGTTTTCATGGCTTCGGACTCAGGCTGTGATAGGGGGAACACTCGGCCCTTGGGTGGCTGTGAGCCGGGTAGCAGGTCTATGGCACAGTCACATGAGCGATGAGGAGGTAACTGAGAGGCCTTGGTTTTGCTAAAGGCTGTAGCGAGGTCATGGTACTCCCCGGGAATATTGGAGGTAGTACAGGGCTCTGGTTGTTGCTCTGGACAGGTGCTGTTGAGGCAGTTTTGTAAACAGAACTCAGACCACCGACTAATCTGCCTCTCTGACCAGGAGATATGCGGGTTATGTCTTTCTAGCCAGGGTAGGCCTAGGATGAGAGGAGTTTGAGGAGACTGGAAGACGAATAGGCGGATGGTTTCGGTGTGAAGTGCTCCGGTGAGAAGTGTTAAGTCCTCCGTGGTGAAGTGAATTCGGCCGGAGCCCAGTGGTCTTCCGTCTAGTGCTGCCACTGCCAGATGAGATTCACAGGAAACAAGAGGAATATTATAAGTTTTGGCAAATCAAGCATCAATGAAATTTCCTGCAGCCCCTGAATCAATAAAAGCTGCAGTGTCAATGATGGTCCCTTTAATGCTCAGCCTTACTGGTATCTTTAAGAAGGTGGATTGACTGAGATTTTGACTCACCGTGGTATTGTTGCGAGACGGACGAGTGGGACAGGATGCCCTCATATGTCCCGGGAGGCCGCAGTATAGGCAGAGGTTCAGGCGAACCCGTCTCTCCCTCTCCTCTCCGCTGAGATGTGTCACGCCGATCTGCATGGGCTCAGCGGCAGGGGGCGCTGTTGCCATAGCGGCGGTCGAGAACGAGGAACGAGGAAGTCGCCGGGAGCGAAGGAGATTATCGAGGCGAATAGCCAGATGAATGAACTGTTCCAGGGTCGTGCCTTCATCACGGCAGGCTAGTTCGGACTGTAACTCATGGTTGAGACCCTTGCGGAAGAGAAGTTTGAGAGGCTCCGCGTCCCTCCATCCTGTTTGTGCGGCGAGTGTGCGGAACGATAGTGCATAGTCCGCAGCCGAGCCTCCTCCCTGACGGAGAGACAACAGTTGTTCACCAACCTCTTTACCACCAGCGGGATGTTCGAACACCTCCTTGAAGTTCTGAGTGAAGCTGGCGAATGAGGGGAATGTAGCGTGATCATCTTCCCAAATGGCAGTGGCCCATTCCAACGCTCGTCCCGTTAATAACGAACAGACGAAAGCAATGCGGCTGTCATCCGTGGGATATAGCGTGGGCTGCTGGCCGATAAACATGGAGCACTGAAGCAGAAATCCCTTACATTTAGTAGGTGATCCGTCGAACTTCTCCGGAAACGCCAGACGAGGGCTGGCAGTTGCAGATGCCGTGGCGGATGCGGGCGGAGGTGGATTCTGCAAAGAAGCGTTCATGCTGGGTGCTGGAAGATGGAGGGCTCGCAGGGACCGTACCAGCTCCTCCGTGAGAGAGGTAAGGTGGTTCAGCTGTTGTTGCTGGGTAGCTAGTACGGTCGCTTGAGCAGATACTTCCGTGGTGAAACGGTAAAAGACTGCTGGATCTATCTCTGGCGAAGTCTTCTGTGACACAGAGTCAGTGGCGTTGGGATCCATAAGCAGCTTTATTTGAGGTACAACAAGTCAGACAGGCACAGATCTGGTAACAGCGTCAGGGATATCGAAGAATGGCTGAATCGTAAACGGAGAGAAGACAAGGGTCGAGGCAGGCGGCAGACAGGTGATAGAATAAACGCAAGGCAGGCGGGGTCAAGGGCAGGCGGCAGACAGTCAGAGAGGATAAACAGATCAGGTAGGCAACAGGTAATCAAAACAGGAATAACGCTTGGAATTGTCGGCAGGGCAGAACAAGACTTCGCACAGATGCGTGAGCGAGCTCAGTTTAAGTAACCCAGCTAATGACTGACACCTGTACGGGTGATCAGTCCCAGGCACGGGGTAATGTGGGAATGGGAGTCCGGATGAACTGGTTAGTATTCAGGTGAGAGATCCCTCTGGTGGTGCTCGGAGGGAGCCACAGAGGCTTGATTCGTGACAGTTACATGTGTAACCGAGACGTTTATGGAACTTGAACACATTAATGAAATGGCCAGCTGTAATGAAAATCTCTGGAATATCCTTGGTGACAAAGTTATGGCTAAGAAACCCAATACAGTCACTGAACTGTGGAAGAGACTGTTAGAAGAGTCGACCATGATAACACCAGTGGATGTAGATGGGCTGAAGCAATTCAAATCAAGGGCCTGTACACTTCCTACTACTTTTTAACTACTATAGTTTTCAACATGTTTTGTTGTAATCTTTCTTCGTACTACAGTCATTGCTGTTCTCTAATTTTGATCACTGTTTTCCACAAAATATTTTTTTTTGTTGAAGTGACTTGGTATACATTATTACAAATAAAGGTTTCAAAAGGGGTGTTTCATATGCCACAGATGAGTCATTTTGGGTTCACCTTTCAGTGAACAGTTCTTAAAATGGCCATTTTATTAGTGTAAAGAACATTTAATAATCAATATAACCTTTTTCCACTATAATGAAAATGTTGAGGTATAGAAAGATTGCATGAACCATCAATGGCAATAAATAACCTTAATTTGTAAGAGTGCAGGAGCATTTTTACAGAAATGTAGCCAGATTCCATTATTTCCAATGAGCCCAGGTTGCAAATTTTGCATTATGTGATGTCTAATGTTTTTGTCCTCCGCCTAGAGGAGAATATGCCTTGTTTACAGCTGAACCAAAGCCACATTACAGAAATGTTAATTGCCGTGAATGGACGCGAGCCAGACAGGCTGGGAGCTTGTTAAAACCGCATCTGCATGTGGGCAACATGAGTCAGTCCAGATATCAGTGCGATGTGGAATTGATTTAAGAGTCTCTCGTCATATAGAATACAATCAGATCTTATAATTGGCTGGTGAGACTTACCATGCTGGGCTGTTTGAGCAACAGCGTTGTGTTGTGACCCACAGCTCCAAACCTGAGGAAGAGTCAGCTGGCAGATGAATCAGGAGAAAAATGTGAGTTTCATCACCAAGTGTGTAACAAACGAACCGCTCTTTCTGTATTGAATCTCATACTACCTTCACCTACCTTGAACATTATGAACAATAACTATAGCACACACACTTACAGCAGTGGTGAGAAGCACAATGAGATCACTCTCTGTGACAACCGCCTATTCGTTTATCGCAGATAGACACATTCCCCGAGACTGGATGTCAACAGCAAGTCGATGTCATTGATTTGTGAGGGTGCGGATGCTAGGACATAATTGAAGATTGCAACCAGGTTCCCCCTGTGTGTTCGAGTGTTTGACTTGTGGAGACAAAATACAGCGGGGGCTTCAATCTCGGATGCAGGTGACGGGCAAATTAAAGGTCGGCAACCCTGTTGTTTGGAACGGAGTGTCACAAAGTCAATTGCAGCAATGTGACCCAATCACATGCACAATGTAACGTGACAGTTAACAGCAGAGCTTTTCCTTTGGAGCCTCGCTAACATCAAAATTATAAGGATGCAGGATCGCTCATAGTCAGTGTCTAATGCTTGTCAGTCTGCTCAAGCTTACAATTACAGTGACAAATTTAAATTTGTGTAACAGTTTTGTCAGCGTCCAGCATCCAACAGGACTAGGTATCCTCACGGGTGTCAAATAATAGAGTGCAGTAATGAGAAGTGGTAAATTAACGCCATCTTGTGCTGTTATTTAGAAGTATCCTGGAAAATCCAGATTTAACTGTTTGCTGGATTATATTAATGTTTATAGCTGGCTATTGGTTGGCTATTCTGGCAGCTGGTGAAGCATTATTATTACATTTTATTTTATTTTATTTTACATTGTCAAGGAGCTAATGATCAACTTAGCTACCATCTTAAACCTGATTTTGTAGCAGTAGCTATATAATTATTTTAGGTCAGTGGAAAGATAGTGTGAATAGAATTTGTTAAGATAAATGTAACCCTTATTTAGTACCCCTTTAAACCATTATATAGTATCAAAAGATAGCATACAAATATAATAGTTCCAGAATTATAGTAACAATACAGTTTTAAAACGACTTGCACAATGTAACACTTTTTTGTAAACAAAAAAGGCGCTTATAAACGTGGTTTATATAAATTAAGACGCATCATTGCAGATCTTTCAGAAATCAGTGCTGTGATGTTATATGAAAAGTATGATCTCATGTTGCCCTCTGCTGTCTGTTGCGCGCAGTCACAGAGAGAAACGTCCAGTGTTGTTTTTGTTGACTTCATTTATAAAGTACAAAAATTTACTAACAGTCCTACCTGTAAACTACGTTGATATGTGACCCTGGACCACAAAACCAGTCTTACATCCTTGTGGTATATTTGTAGCAATAGCCAAAAATATACTTTGGGTCAAAATTATTGATTTTTCTTTTATGCCAAAAATCATTAGGATCTTATGTAAAGATCATGTTCGATGATTATATTTTGTACATTTCCTACTGTAAATGAAATATACAGTATATCAATAATTAATTGTTGATTAGTAATATGCATTGCTAAGAACTTAATTTGGAAAAAATGTAAAGACGATTTTCTCGTTTTTTTTTGTTTTTTTTTCACCCTCAGGTTCCAGATATTCAAATAGTGGTATGTCGGCCAAATATTGTCCTAACAAACCATACATCAATGGAAAACTTAATTATTCAGCTTTCAGATGATGTATACATCTCAATTTCCAAAAATGGACCCGTATCGTATGCCTTGGTTTGTGGTCCAGTGTCGCATATATGACTGCTAGATCATTGTGAATTATTATGGGGTCGTATTGAGACAAAATACAATTATATATTAATATTTCTAAATAAATTATATACTGATGCATATTAGATAATATGATTCATTATTTACTAGGCCTATTACTATTCTACTATACTACTACTAATGAAGGCAGTTTCCTAATATTACTCTACACAAGGGGTGCCCAATCCAGTTCCTGGAGATCTGCCGGCTCAGTTAAATGATCAGGGTTTGAGCTGAATTTTGCAGTGTGTGTGTGTATTAGTTTAGTAAAAATTTAGGAATATGGAATTTAGGAATTTAGGAATATGTTGTCGTTTACTTGTTTGCAGGTCTGATCAGCTCTAAAGCTCATGTCTTCAAGCTCGGTGTAGATCTGTGAACGCGAACAATTTCAGAATCAGTTACTGTTATAGATAGCCAGGTGGCGTAAGGAAATAATCTGTAACAGAACTTGATACAGTACAGCAGGGGTGTCAAACTCAGTTCCTGGAGGGTCGCAGCCCTGCAAAGTTTAGTTCCAACCCTGCTCCAACACAAAAACCATGTAGTTTTCAATTGAGTCTGAAGGACTTGATTAGCTGGATCAGGTGTGTTTAATTAGGGTTGAATCTAAACTATGCAGGGCTGTACGTGGCCCTCCATGAAATTAAATTATGGGGTTAAGTCCTGCACGTCCTGATTTTGCTGAGTTAGATGTGTTCCTAGGTCAACTTATTTTGTTTTTAATTTTAATCCAAAAAATTCTTGACCACATCCCTACACCTAAACCTAACCTTAACCATGAGTAATCCCTAAAATCAGAGGAAATTATAGATGAATGACACTGACGTACAAGTGCCAAACACTTATTGTAAGCCTAAACTTCACAAAAACTATAAACTGGTTCTTCAAATCTGATTGGTTAATCACAATGTCGTTCCAGGGTCAACAAAAATGTTGATCCGGGAACATGTCGCACTTGGTAAAATCAGGTTCTGCTTGAGTCCTGGCGGCTTACACTACATTATTATTATGATTATTATTATTTGTATGTAGATTTAAAAAAAAAAAAATTTGTACAATGTAGAGCAAGGGGCCTTGTGAATTTAAAAGACAGTTCTGGTAAGGTACAAACACAAAAACCTATAATATTTTCTCATATTCAGGAACATTCTGAGGTAGAAAAGTGTGTTAGATGAACTTTGGGCAGTTGCTGTTGTCCGGTGCAATATAATTTTTTGACATCTATATCGGATTAAATGAAAGACAACTGATTTATTCCATTTTATTTACAACATGTATTAAAAAGCCATGTAACAGTATGCTTCAATGATCTGTATGACTTACATTTCTTAAATGTTTTACATTTATATTTATTAGGGTTTCAAAAAAGGTGGAAAATGTTTCAGTAAATTTTGGAAACTTTTCAGGATTTTTTAAAATATTCCAAGGATTTTTGGAAAGTTTCCAGAAATGTACCACCCCTTTGCAACCCTAATAGTTATTCATTTAAAGAAAAGGGAATGCACATTTAAACAACTGTCTCAAATTTGCCATTAAGATGAAATACTGCTGGACAGGAAGTGATGACATTTCATGTGACAAAAGCAGGTCTACACAAATATATACACATAAATCCCTGCTGTTTAAGTAACACATGATATCATCCTACATCAGCAATGATATCACATTTTGTAATTCCTAATCAACGTTTCCAGGGCACTGCCAGTGCTGAGACATTTATTAAAGCACATTTCAAAATATTTCAGCTTCATTATTTCATCACAGAGAGCACAAGAGGGAGACAAACTCTTACATTAGAATTTAGTGTCAGGGAAACATTTTCCTTTATTATTGGACATACACAAAGGGATGTGGGAGTCTGAAGTAGTGGACACAGTCATCATAGGTATATTTTAACCAGGGTTAGGCATAACATATAAAACTGATTGTGAGTTTTAATTGAATAGGCAACCAACTAAAGGATATTGAATAGGAATTTAAATTGTATGACACTGATTTTATTAATAAAATGTGTCCATGAGCTGCTCACTACATTTTGAGACACTGCCAATAATCAGTTATGATCGTGATTGTATTTCAATCATGGTTGGGAATAATTTGTAATTCTACAATTGGGAAGCTTTGGGAGTTCATGAGTGTGAATTTAAATGCAATGACAAACTATGGGATATTGAATTGGTTTGACAATAGTTTAAAATGATAGTTTAATAATTTAAATTCCCTTTCAATTTTTATAAAATATATTTTAATGTATATTTTTCATGATTCAAGTATTTAATTATTTCACCATTTTTTTTTTTTGTCAAGCAATACAATTCATTACTTTGCTGATCCAATTCAAAACTAGGCTTACTGCAGTCATATAGCTTTTAATACAATTATTTAATTTCAAATCCCAATTGTTAGAAGCCTTAGTTGCATTCTGTTTGCTACCTTAATTCAAATTCAATTCAAGCCTGCAATCCCACTGGCATTCAATTCTGAATGGCACACTGTGACTGAATTTGTTCCTTCAAAGCGCTTTGTATTCAAGCAGGTCTACATTCTAACATCTTCTTGAAGGCTTTTCTGAAGCTGTCGTCCAGGAAGGCGTAGAGGAACGGGTTCAGGCAGGAGTTGGCGTAGCTCAGGCTGGTAATGAAATACGAGATGCCGATGAGAAGCGGTGTGGTCCGCAGGTCTGTGGTCAGCGCCACGATGGTGCTGAGGTGAAAGGGCGTCCAGCAGAACAGGCACACGGCCAGTACGATAAACACCATGATAGTCACCTTCTTCTTGGCTTTGTCCAGCGCTTTGGCGTTGGTGTTCAAGCGCATGTTTCTTAATTTGTATAGCATCATGGTGTAAAGAATGCAAATTGTAGACACCGGAATGGCAAAGCCCAGTATGAGGGTGTAAATCCGGCTCGCTTTGAACCACAAACTTTCAGGACTGGGGAAACTCAGCACGCAGCTTTTCCTCTCAGTGTCGTCGGGACTGATGTAGACTCCCGCGAACACGGTGAACGGCACGACGATGAGGATCACCAGCAGCCACACGCACAGACTCACTATCTTGGCGGCCCGGTATGTGCGGTACGGCATGCGCTTGGAGCGCACGGTCGACAGCACCACCAGGTACCGGTCCACACTCATAACCGTCAGAAAGTAGATGCTCGAGAAGATGTTGTAGTGGTCGATGCTTAAAATGATTTTGCACAGCACCTCACCGAACGGCCAGTGGTGTAACAGATGCTCCGCTATGTTGATGGGCAGCACTAAAGTGAAGAGGTCGTCGGCGATCGCCAAGTTCAGGATGAACATATTGGTCACCGTCTTCATTTTAGGTGCTTTGAGGATCACATATATGACCGCCGTGTTTCCCGTCAGACCTACGGCGCATATCACGGAGTAAATGACCGGGAGAACCACGTACAGATCTGCGTAAAATAAGTAGTCAGCTGGCGACGTACAGTTCAGATCGCTCCGGTTTGTGAAGTTGTAATAGTGAAAATCCATGCTGTAGTTGCATGTTGGGTTTGGGACGAAGGGGCTCGTGATGTTCTCCATTCTGTGACAGCTGAGCCTCCGGGGATAAGTGATACTTTATAAATCTGCACTTCTTTCTTTCGCAGATCTCTCTACGCGTGTCTATGGTGGTCGATTTCTTTCATCTGTCTCTTTGCACATCACGAGATCTGAGGATTATACAAAACATCGGCTACCCTGCAGAAAACAGACTATTCAACAGAATTCACGCTGACTTGGAAACTTGGCATATATGCGAATTATTTACTCAACAGTTAACAGTTAAATAAAACAGTTTAAATTATATTAACAAAAAAATACATATGATTAAAAACACTGCAAGCCTAAAACTGCGGCCGATTCATTTTCAAACAGCAAATATTACTTTTAAAAGTAAAGAAGCAACAGCTAGCGGTGAAATGTGCACGGTCTTACCGTGTGGGATATTCGCGCGCTGTCCAGTCTCTGCGCAAGGAAGCGCAGCTCGCGCTTTCCCAACAAGTAAGTGCGACTGGTGATGTCACATTCTGCCGCGCGCTCTCCTCATCTGCCTCCTTTCGCGGATCTCTGAAAGAGTCATGCATCCTTTTTAAGTTCTTATGTGTGGGGGTTGGCATGTCCTAACTATTTCAAATAGCTAAGAAATATATATCAAAATAAGCACCTATCAGGATTTTATTAAAGGGACAATTCACCCCAAAATAAACATATACTCAGGCCATTCAAGATGTAGATGAGTTTGTTTTTCATTGGAACAGATTTGGAGAAATGTAGCATTGCATCACTTGCTCACCAATGGATCATCTGCAGTGAATGGGTGCCGTCAGCATGAGAGTCCAAATGGCTGATAAAAAACCCACAACAATCCATATGACTCCAATCCATCAGTTAACATCTTGTGAAGTGAAAAAAAATATTACAAAATCTGAACTCAAAATTATGAAACATTCATGGACATGTAATAAGTAATTTATTCATTGATGAAGCAACGATCAATGATTTTTAAAGCGTGAGATGACCAGTGTTCTATGCATAAAAACAGAAGCTTGCTTTTCACAAGGTAAATATAAAAAAAAAAATATCTCACACTTTTTTAGGCAACTTTTTGAACATATGAATAAATATTTGAAAAACAGGATTATGTTTTTCTGAAAATCAGCATGGCAAGAAGACCCCACAGTCCTGTGTTCTTTCTTCTTTTCTCTCATTATGTTACTATTGGGTAAAATACGTACCAGGTGTCGGCACTCTAGTCATGCAAAAATAGTTCAGTTTGGTCCTTATTATAAGAAGCTAAAAAGTCATTTTCTCACACATTACACAACGCTGCATGTTATACATTAGACTAGAGCATGTTGGATCCAGAAATTGGCTGACAGTTCAATTTAACCACAACCAGTTATCATAAGGGTGAATGATTGGCTTATTATTCAGCATCAGATCCAGTGATTGGCTCACTATGCCCTTATCCAGTCATCATATGAGGTGAGTGATTGTATAATGGATGATTCACAGCCTGTGAGCTTTGACTGACATCCTGTAAGAATGACAGAGAATTTAGTTGAAACATCATGCATTTCTATCTTAAATAGTTATTTTTCAGAAGTACTGGTGAATGGTACATATTAGTACCTTAAAAGTGTGCATGAGTACTTGTATAGGTACACATTAGTACCTAAAGTAATATATAATATTTAAAAGTAAATATTAGCACTCGTTAAAAGGGTACTCCACCCTTGACAGTTTTGTATTTATTTTTCCGAAAGTGTATGTTAGCATTGCTTGATGCAGTAATTAACATGAAATGATAATTAATAATACTTTAACATGTATTGTATACTGTGTGAAAAAAAACAAAAAAACAAATGTATTGTGGAAATTAACATTAACAGCAGTTATTAATCTATGTGTATATTATGATCGAGCATGAATGAACAATGACTATTAACACCAACCTAGATTAATAAATTGTGAAACAGTTGTTGATTTAGTTAGTTAATGATACTTAATTGAAATTGATTGGATCTTGTTGTAAATTGCTGGCAATGAAATTTATTGGGAAGGCTTTTCTGAGAATCCTATGAATAGTTTTTGGTCAAATCCAGTGATTTGTTAAGTGTTAGGATGTTTCATCATCAGCTGTAGCAAAATTAGTAAGACTTAATATTATTGTGGAGCAGATCAAGTTCAGTGAGTTTCTATGCAAATTTAAGACAACAATATATCTATGCCTATGCATAAAGGCCTTATATAATGGTACATTCGGATATATTTATTGATAGCATATTCCTTTCTTTACTTCATAATGCCAGTACAGGTTGCTGCTTTTGAAAATGTTATGGCTGACTAATATTAAATGTATTAAACCGCAGCCACAAAATATCGAGTCTTTTCTCTCTTTCTTATATTCAAATAAATTCATGTGAGATTTAAGTTTCAAATGTTTGCATTTGAATGAGATTATCTGTGCAGTTGGTTGATTGCTTGCTGTCCTTGATTTCCTATTGTTGGAAAAATAGAATCAGGTTATGCCTATCAGAGTCACGATGAAAACATAAAGCAGGTTTAATGGTGACCATGAGATGAGGTCAGTTGAGGACGAGGTAATAATTGGACACAAGCGTATTGTTAATGTGAGCAGCGAATGTAAATTCGAGGCTAAGCATTATCTGATGTCGATTCGCTTTTAACTGACGTGACGTGTTAATTACTGAGGTGGAATAGCAGATATCCCGTATGAAGGCCCTGCTGTCATTTCGAATTCATACTTTTTTAATTATACCCTTTGTGTCTCTCATCACTGCTCCATGATTAAAGAAAAAAAATACCTCTTTGGCTTTCTGAACCAGAGCCCTGATCTGCATCTCCCAGTGATGAGCTTCATGAGCTTGAGTAACATGATAGTTTCAGAGGGGACTTGTGTGACTGATTGGCTCTCTTTAGGACAATCAAATAAAATTGACTTCTGATATTCCCGGGTGTCAATAAGCTAATTACCTGTGCATGCTGAGAGGAGATCCCAGACAACCTGTGGGCCTCACGGAAGAGAGTAAATGGCTGAAATATTAGATTTAATATTGAATTAATATGACACAATGTGCAACAACATTTTCAAAACTAAACATTTAAATGAAAAAAATTAACTTTACAAAAAAATAAAGCTAAAAACATTTCAAAATATTAAAACAACAAAATGTATGAGTATAAAAATGATTCTAACATGACACTAAGCCAAACACCCATATATATATATATATATATATATATACAGTGTTCAGTGTAAATGAGTACACCCCCTTTGAAAAGTAACATTTTAAACAATATCTCAATGAACACAAAAACATTTTCCAAAATGTTGACAAGACTAAGTTTTATATAACATCTGTTTAACTTATAACATGAAAGTAAGGTTAATAATATAACTTAGAGAACAACATTTTCAGTTTTACTCAAATTAGGGTGATGCAAAAATGAGTACACCCCACTGAAAGTCTCTGGAGCAAAGCCAAATTTAAGACTACAAATGTCTAATTTAACAAGGATTCAACCACAGGTGAGTCTAATTATTCATTACACAGGTGTTCAGCAGACAGTTGACAATAAAAGGGTGTTACTTAAAGAAAACCCCTTCCCATTTCATGCTGTCAGCAATGGCACCAAATGGAAGAGAAATGTCACAAGACCTGAGAAAGAAAATAATTTATTTACACAACAAAGGTGAAGGCTACAAGAAGATCAGCAAAGCTTTACTTATCAGTCAGAATACTGTAGCAAAAGTGGTACAAACATTTAAAAAAGATGGAACTGCAACCATCTCACAGAGACGTACAGGTCGTCCACAGAAGTTAACACCTCGTCAGGGGCGTCTTCTGATGAGAAGGGTTGAAGAAAATCGACATGCAAGTTCACTGCAGTTATCTAAAGAAGTAGAAAGCCTAACTGGGGTGACTATTTCCCGTGACACAATATGGCGTACACTGCAGAGGAATGGCATGCATGGGTGCCGTCCACGAAAGAAGCCTCTCCTAAAGCCCAGGCACAAAAAAAGCCCGCCTAAAGTTTGCCAGGGCCCATGCTGACAAAGATGAAGACTACTGGGACTCTATACTATGGATTGATGAGACCAAGATAAATGTTTTTGGAACTGATGGTTTCAAAACTGTATGACGTCGCAAAGGTGAGGAATACAAAGAAAAATGCATGGTGCCTACAGTGAAACATGGTGGTGGCAGTGTCCTTATGTGGGGCTGCATGAGTGCTGCTGGTGTCGGGGAGCTGCATTTCATTGATGGCATCAAGAATTCACAAATGTACTGCTCTATACTGAAAGAGAAGATGCTACCATCACTCCGTGCCTTTGGTCGTCATGCACTTTTCCAACATGACAATGATCCTAAACACACATCTAAGGCCACTGTTGGATTTCTGAAGAAGAACAGGGTGAAAGTGATTCAGTGGCCAAGTATGTCTCCTGATCTGAACCCAATCGAACACCTATGGGGAATTCTGAAGAGACAAGTTGAGCATCACTCTCCATCCAGCATCCAATCTCTAAAAGAGGTCATTCTTGAAGAATGGAAAAAGATAGATCTGGCAAAATGTCGCCAACTTGTTCATTCCATGCCTAGAAGACTTGGTGCTGTCATTAAAAATCATGGAGGCCATACAAAGTACTAGATTTATTAGTTTTTGTTGTGGGGTGTACTCATTTTTGCATCACCCTAATTTGAGTAAAACTGAAAAATGTGTAATCTAAGTTATATTATTAACCTTACTTTCATGTTATAAGTTAAACAGATGTTATATTAAACTTAGTCTTGTCAACATTTTGGAAATGGTTTTTGTGTTCATTTTACTTTTCAAAGGGGGTGTACTCATTTAGTACACTGAGCACTGTCTATATATGTTATTTCATTTCCATGTATTATGTTGAAGGAACGTTACTAAAATAACTCACATTTCTTAAAACTAAAACTAAAGAAAATACCTATAAAGACATTATAAATTAATACATAATTTATCTAAAATTAAAATAAATAACAAATCAAACGGCAGTAGTTTATCAGTAATCCTAAAAAAAGAACACTTTCAAAAACACATGCTAACAAACAACAACTTACACATAGTAAGAATTGGTTATAAAAACTAAAACAGATGTGAAACAAGCAGTAAGAAAGAAGATAAATAAAAATCGATACTTATATCCTTTGAAAGTGTTCCTGTCGCACGGTAGAGTCGATGGTCTTTACACTCTTCGGTCTTCTCAATGAGGAGGTCTTCACGCGAAGGCTTTTTATACCCATCTAACAAAATACTACTCCAATTCAGCTGGACACACTTTCCTGTTAATCACAATAAATGGCCAAGCAATCGCCCGACACTGACAAGGGACGCGATACAGTACGGTCTCCACACAATAAACAAAAAAAGCATTTCCTAGCAACAACAACTGCGCTAAACACTAATGCTGAGAATTGAATCACTAATTTTCCTTACATTTCAAGCTCTCTTACTTTTAAACTGCTGCAAAATATAATATATATATATACTTGGAAACATGACAAAAGTGTGATTGGCCTGTGATTGGACTGATTACACATAGTTTTCAGAGCTTGATATCGCTGAACGCATTCTCCTAGTGTTCTCTAGGAACTACAGACTTTTAGTCTAAACCTGAAAAAAAAAAAATCAACTATAAAAAAACCTACAAACTATAAAAGCTCATAAAAAACATAAAACAACTTGCTATTTTCATTTATTAATTATTTATTTATTTATTGGGTTTTAAAAGAGTGCCACATGTGCATTGTTGCACAAATTATTTTGCATTTACACTCTTGAACATGAAGTTCCCTCACTTGAATGTTAATGAGAGAGTAAATGAGCTATGAGAGTGAGAGTTAGATCTCACTGATAAGGAGCTATTTCCTCTGAGAACAAAAATCTCATAACAATTTTAATTGCTCATGAGTGAACAAGGCCATCATCCACCGCTGCGTGTGTTTATCCTGTGTATTGTGTTTTTGTAGTGGAAGGTGTATCATTAAAATGCACGCATGTGAGACTCCCACTGTGACCAAAAGCACGAGAATGACATTTATTATGTCTAACAAATATATATTACATAAAGCTGTCAATATTGCTCTGGTTCATTGCTGTTTACACCCGCTGTTAAAGGTTGAGACTTTGGCCAGTAATGTGCCATATAGGAGGTGCAGATAGGAGTTTTAAAACACAAAAACTGCCATGCTGGACAGAAACAAATGACATTTCAGTTTATGCTGGATTTGAAGCTGAATACAATACAACCTGCTACTATGCTGTAGAGAAAAGATAATGGAAGAACACCACACCTTTGGGGAGTTTGGTTACTTTCATGTACCATGTCATAAATACCAACCAACTAAAGTAACTCTCTGTCCGGATCTAAAGCCCCCCCCCCCACTCCTCCTCATCAGTTGTACTCTGTTTCCCATCTTCTTGGTGTTACTATTTAGGATGTTTTAATCTGGGTAGGGGAACCCAGGTTATTTTGTTTTAATCTATAAACTGATTAATTGGTCGCTGACGCATGTTCTGAATTTAATCTTCGTCAAGCCAATTATTTATCGTCTATTTTCTATCTAAAATTCCGATTTTATACACAATAATTTTTGTTTCTATAATGTGTGAATATATCCCCGATCGCATTCTGCAACGAGAATAATCAGAGCGGCTTGTTATCGCAAGTTTTATTTTGATCTATTAGCTTATAGCCCGTTAGCAAAGCCAGCGCGGGTGCCGCTAACACAGCTAATACCCCTTTTCACACACACACACACACACACACACACACACACACACACACACACACACACACACATTTAACATTGTTTCACTGTTACTTGCTTTAATGGCGGATTTGTGTCTACCTTTGTGTGCAGGTGAGGACACGTTCGAGCTGCATTCGGCAAACAGGCCCAGCTGAGGAAACGGAAAGCAACGCTGGAAACATCTCAGGTTGACGCTCATAAGTCCGGGGTAAGTATGCAGCACGCTGCTAACACTCCCACCACCTCTACTCTGTGTGTTTCTCTGCACAGGCCCCGTGCACCCGGGACGCGATCGTCACAGATGGCCTTCACTCCGGCGCCGGGAAACCACGGACCCTGGGTGCAGCAGCAGAAGATGTGATCCAGGCCCCGGTCGACGACTTCTCCCCCTCCGGTCTTTGACATCTCATCCCGGAACCGCTTCGCCCCTCTCTGCGAGACTGATCGTGACGCTGTGGTCATCGGAGACTCAATCGTCCGGCATGTCCTTGCTACGTTAACTGAAGGTAAAGTGCACACTCATTGTCTCCCTGGTGCTTGTGTTCTTGATGTTTCTGTGCAGATACCCGCAATGCTGAAGGATGACGAGAGCGTTGCAGCTGTTGTGATTCATGCGGGGGCTAACGACACCAAGCGGCGGCAGACGGAGACACTGAAGAGGGACTTCAGGAGCCTGATCGAGACGGTACGCAGCACATCGCCCGTGGCGACGATCATCATGTCAGGACCTCTTCCCACGTATCGACGAGGACACGAAAAGTTCAGTAGACTGTTTGCTTTAAATGAATGGTTGTTTTCATGGTGTAAAGAGCAGAAAATTATCTTTGTTAATAATTGGAATCTTTTCTGGGAGCGTCCTAGGCTATTTCGTGCTGATGGCCTGCACCCCAGCAGAGTCTGAGCGGAACTCCTGTCGGACAACATCACCAGAACGCTACTGACTAGTAAGCCAATTCTCCAATAACTACTATGATGACTTTTGTTCTACCCACTTAAATGATAAAGGTACTTGCAGTGTCCAATCTATACAGACTGTGTCTGTTCCCCGAATAGTGACTTCAAAATATACATTTAATGCAGGATCTAGAACAAATCTGATCGTGATTAAACCAGAAAAAATGCAAAATAAATGAACAAAAACTATTTTTTAAACTTGGGCTCCTAAATATCCGATCATCGAAAGCAGTTATTGTAAATTAAATAATCACAGATAATAGTTTTGATGTACTCTGTCTGACTGAAACCTGGCTTAAAACAAATGATTATTTTGGTCTAAATGAATCTACTCCACCAAGCTACTATTATAAGCATGAGCCTCGTCAGAATGGTCGTGGCGGCGGTGTCGCAACAATATATAGTGATATTCTCAATGTTACTCAGAAAACAGGATACAGGTTTGACTCATTCGAAATACTTATGCTCAATGTTAAACTGTCAGATAAGCAAAATAAATCTGTCCTATCTCTTGCTCTGGCTACTGTCTATAGACCGCCAGGGCTATATACAGATTTTTTAAAATAATTTGCAGATTTCCTCTCAGACCTATTGGTTAATGTTGATAAAGCACTAATTGTTGGAGATTTTAACATTCACGTTGATAATACAAATGATGCGTTAGTACTTGCATTTACTGACCTAATAAACTCTTTTGGTCTCAAGCAAAATGTCACAGGGCCGACACATCGTTTTAATCATACGCTAGATTTAATAATATTGCATGGAATTGATCTAACTGATATAGATATCGTACCTCAAAGTGATGATGTTACTGACCATTTCCTACTATCGTGCATGCTGCATATTACTGATATTAACTATATGGCTCCGCATTATCGTCCAGGCAGAATTATTATTCCAGCCACTAAAGACAGATTCACAAATAACCTGCCTGATTTATCTCAACTGCTCTGTGTACCCATTCATACAGATGAACTAGACACAATTACTAGCAACATGGGAACTATCTTCTCTAATACGTTTGAAACTGTTTCCCCCATAAAATTAAAAAAGGTTAGAGAAAAAAGTGCTGCGCCTTGGTACAGCAGTTATACCCATTCTCTCAAGAAAGAAACTCGTATTCTTGAGCGCAAATGAAGAAAAACTAACTTGGAAGTCTTTAGAATTGCGTGGAAAAACAGTATGTCCAGCTATAGACAGGCTCTAAAAACTGCAAGAACCGAGTATATCCACAAACTCATAGATAATCACCAAAACAATCCAAGGTTTTTATTTAGCACAGTGGCTAGATTAACAAATAAACAGATGTCACCCGATCTAAATATTCCCTCACAGTTTAATAGTAATGACTTTATGAATTTATTCACTGATAAAATAGATAAAATCAGAAATGCAATAACAAATGTAGATTCTACAGCGTCTAGTACTTCAGCTTCATTCATCGCACCCAAAGAAAAACTTAATTGCTTTACAACTATAGGACAGGATGAGCTAAATAAACTTATCAATGCATCTAAACCAACAACATGTTTATTAGATCCTGTACCCACTAAACTATTGAAAGAGTTGTTACCTGTAGCAGAAGAACCGCTTCTCAATATTATTAACTCCTCGTTATCTTTAAGTCACGTCCCAAAACCATTTAAGCTGCCAGTTATTAAGCCTCTTATTAAGAAACCAAAATTAGATCCTTGTGAACTGGCAAATTACAGGCCCATCTCAAATCTTCAGTTTATGTCGAAAATATTAGGAAAAGTTGTGTCTGCTCAATTGTGCTCCTTTTTGCTAAAAAATGATATCTATGAAGAATTTCAGTCGGGTTTCAGGCCCCGCCATAGCACAGAAACTGCACTTGTTAAAATTACAAATGACCTGCTTCTTGCGTCAGACAAAGGCTGCATCTCGTTGCTAGTTTTACTTGATCTTAGTGCTGCATTAGACACTATAGATCATGACATACTGATAGATCGATTACAAAACTATACAGGTATTCAAGGGCAGGCTCTAAGATGGTTTAGATCCTACCTGTCCGATCGCTACCACTTTGTTTATTTAAACGGGGAGTCAATTAACACCAGTAAAGTATGGAGTACCACAAGGATCTGTCCTAGGTCCCCTGTTATTTTCATTATACATGTTGCCCCTTGGTAATATTATTAGAAAATACGGGATTAGTTTCCATTGTTATGCTGATGACACTCAACTATATATCTCAACAAACCCAGATGAAACCTCTAAACGATCTAAGCTAACAGAGTGTGTTAAAAATATAAAAGATTGGATGACCAGTAATTTTTTCCTATTAAATTCAGGTAAGACAGAGATATTACTTATTGGACCTAAAAACAGTACACAGAATTTTTGGATTACAATTTGCAACTAGACGGATGTAATGTTACTTCCTCTACAGTTAAAAATCTGGGTGTTATATTAGACAGCAACCTATCTTTTGAAAATCATATTTCCAATGTTACAAAAACAGCATTCTTCCATCATAGAAACATTGCCAAGCTACGGAACATGTTAAGTGTTTCTGAGCTGAAAAGTTAGTTCATGCATTCATGACCTCTAGACTGGACTATTGTAATGCACTGCTAGGTGGTTGTCCTGCATCTTCAATAAACAAGCTACAAATAGTACAAATGCAGAAGATTAGTTAGAGTCCGGCTAGAGTCCTTACCAGGTCAAGAAAATATGATCATATTACTCCAATTTTACAGTCTCTGCACTGGCTACCTATTAGGTTTCGTATCAGTTACAAAATATTATTACTTGCCTATAAGGCCCTAAATGATTTAGCTCCTGCGTACTTAACTAATCTTCTATCACGCTACAATCCAACCCGCTCCCTAAGGTCGCACAACTCTGGACTCTTGGTAGTTCCTAGGATAGCAAAGTCCACTAAAGGAGGTAGAACTTTTTCATATCTGGCTCCTAAACTCTGGAATAGCCTTCCTGATAACGTTCGGGGTTCAGACACACTCTCTCTGTTTAAATCTAGATTAAAGACACATCTCTTTAGCCAAGCATTCATATAATGCATCTCACAATCTTGTACTGCCAGTCTATCTGAACACATGCACATTATTATGCTTTAGCTTGGGTTATACTGATAATTTCATCCAGGGTTATTCCTGGATGGAACAACTGCTACGCTAATTGTCTTACTGTTTCTATGTTTCTGCCATGGGATTAACATCCCGTGGCAGAAACATAGCTAGGAATTACACAAGCTTCAGTCTGGATCCAACCCTTAAACGATCTGAGATGACCGAACACCTGAGAAGAGATGATGACAACCCCTCGGAGGACCTCAGAGGAAGCCAACCATTAGCGATTATACTGACTTAACCAAAGTCTGCCATAAATGGAGGATCAGCACCTGGAGACAACCTCTACAGTCCTGACCGTCAGCGAAGTCTAGGACACATAGATGAGCCCCAGAGACTGATCTCCAGTGAGAACCTCGTCACCTAGACATCCATCGGGAAAAGACCCCTGGAACCAGTGGACCACTTACACTCTGACTTTGCTGCAGTTGGAACAAACTACTGATTCGTCTGGCCGGAGGGGAACTGGCCCCCCGACTGAGCCTGGTTTCTCCCAAGGTTTTTTCTCCATTTTGTCACAGATGGAGTTTTCGTTCCTTGCCGCTGTCGCCTCTGGCTTGCTTAGTTGGGGACACTTCATTTCCAGCAAAATCATCGACTTGATTGCACAGATATTATTTAAACTGAACTGAGCTGGACAATGCCATTACTAAATTCAATAATGAAATGCATTCAGCTGATAATTGAGTGTTAAATCCTGTCATTTTACATTATTGACACAATTTGCCTATTTTTATATTGTGCAGTGCTGTGTTACAATTTGTATTGTTAAAAGCGCTATATAAATAAAGGTGACTTGACTTGACTTGGACTTGATTAATGTTCTCTGTTATAACATATTTAGATTCGTATAAACTGTCATGAAAAGTATGGATCAGCTAGACAGCAGATTTGGTGACTATTATAAATGAGTGAACATGTGATAAGAGATTAATGATCATGTAAGATGTAATATCAGAGAAGCTGTGCAGGCGGGGCTCCGCCCCACATGGACACTCTGATTCGAACAGCCGCCTGTGGGTGAGTCCAAATCGGACTGTTTAAAACAAGGCACCAGTGCTGTGTTCATTCTCTTCTTGCTTCGCTCTGATCCTCGCGCCTCAACTTGCTGCCCGCTGACAATCCGGAAGCTGGACGCGGACCTCTCGCCTTAACATCGGCTGAGACAAACTATCTAGGCGAATCCAAGACTTTGTAAAAGCCGTAACATCGCAGAACCAGCATCAAACAGCCTCCGTGCTCCAACACGGCTTCCCCGTGAAGTCACGCAACAGCAGCGTGCAGCGGAGATTCCCAGAGCAACACGTGGAACGGAACAAAGGATCGAAGAAACACGTGGAAACACACGTGAAAACAAGACAAAGACACAGCCTGCTTAATCAACATAAAGCAAGTATTTCAAACAGAGTCTCTATTTCTAACTGAACTGGTAATCGATCTGAACGCAGTAACAAAGCATAGTCATTTGTTGGTTATCTTTCCTGTTGGTTTAAGTTTTAAAATAGCTAAGAGGGCTATTTTAACTTTCTGAGGTGACTCGCAAAACCCTTGTATGTATGGATGTGTGCATGTTTGTGTTTTTATTAGTTAGTTCATGTACCGTAGAATAGCAGTAGAATAAATAAACCGTGTTTCATTTTATAAAGAATTGTCTCTGGGAATGTGATTTTTCAAGTATTTTAACCTTATTGCCATAAAAGAAAACGTTACCTCGCTCAAAAGTTGAGCGATTTATTAATCTCGTTTTATTGTTATCGTGGCCACGAGGCAAGAGAAGCGAGATTGATAAAGATATGCAGATGTTAATGGTCGCTGGACGAGTTGTTAACACGGTATAATCATAAGTTATAGATTAATATTACTTTCATCAAAGCAATATAGAATCTTTAATAAATTAATTCCCGGAGCTGAAATAATAGCTTCGTTTAATTATCTTACAATGCATTGTTGATGAATCTAGCTACTATTGCTGCTATTGTAATCATTTTTGCTTTTATTCTGTTTATTTACTCGTTCTCATGTGTGCAGTACATTGTAATTGAGCTTCACTGTGCACTGTATATAGTTAATTATAGTCTGTATTGGTCTTTGAGGTCTAGTGGGGGGGAAAACACATTAAACTGATCAAAGGTGACTGTATAGACATTATTAATTAATTTAAATACTATTAATAAAAAATGATATACAAACACACACACACACACACACACACACACACACACATATATATATATATATATATATAAACCTTTACTTTGAAACGCATTTACAAATATTATTTTATTTTACTTTATTGATTTTTAATTTAATGATCTTCCCACCTATTCCTTTGCTTTCTGCTTGCCTCTTTAAGATGAATCGCTTGATGTATTCCCTAATTGTAAGTCGCTTTATTTATATATAGGACAGCACTAGAAATGACTGATTTCATGGCAAGTGTACTGACCACTCATATGTGGAAACTGATTAACACACACTTGAATTTCATGTACATACATGACTGTGAAGTTGATCAAAGTTGTTCTTGACTGCATTACAGTTTATTCAAAAGTTAGATAGTTATTTTTTATATTTATGTAAAGTGAAATGGGGTGAATGTCCAGCTCAAGAATTTTAAAATAAGACCCAATATTATATGGAGGAAAAAAATTATAATTATAAACAGGGCTGTTTTTAACTAAGTTATTGGAAATGAGTAAACACTTGTATCACCACCACAGCTGTGCATTTATTTGTTTTATAATTCAACAACTCTCCATCAGTGATTTCTCACTTTAAAAGCTGCTTGTAATAAGACTGATATAATAAAGATGTTGTTTTTAATTGTTATATGATATACAAGCCTACTAATAGCATAGTTTGTTATAAAACATACTTTTCCATCCTGTTTTAAAATAACTGATTTGCTTGTTACTAAAAAAATCCTGCTAAGATTAGAGGCTCAACAAGATGCTTTAGTGAAATTTCTGGCTCCATGTTGTTGCATATCAAAATCCTACTGTGATACAAGTGTAGCGCCTGTATCTCATATCCCACAGTGCTTTATGATATCGATATTTCAGTCTAAGTTAAAAGGTTTGCCTGCTCGAGTACGAAGATGATTCTCCAGGTAAATGATGTTATCATGTCTGCTTCTAGAGATTTGCTCTCTGGTCTTTGATGAGGAACTCTGAAAGGTATATTTAGGAAGCATTTCAGTGAGTCTGGCTTCAAAACCCCTTTTAGCACCTCACTGCCATGACTTTGCTTTGAAGTGCCCACCCCTTGGGGTTGTTTTAACCCACCATCTGATGATCCAGCTTCTTCCTTTGCGTCTCTGCATTTCTTACTTCTTTTTCTCATAATATCATTGGTTTCTCACCCCTTCATCTCTCACTGACATTTTAATCTATGAATGAAAAATCACAGTCTGTCAGTCAGTGCTTTTTTTTAAACGTATGCTATTTGTTTTTAAGATACTTTTAAATATAATTTATATATTAATTATACATTTTATAATATTTATTTATTATATAAGTATTCTATAATGTAGTTTTTCTCAAAATTCAAATTCAAAATTGTAATTTATTTTTATATTTTCAATTTCATTATTATTATAATCATTATTCATTTTTGTTTTAAATATGTCTAGCTATTATTTAAATATGTATAGTTTTTGGTTATGGTTCTACTTTCTAGACCAGACGGCAGGCCCGGTTATTGATGGCTATGGAAGGGTGGGCTGGCAGATATCCTGGGTGGGCATTTTTTTAGTCATCATATCATCACATAATCTAGAAGATGTTTATACTGTAGATATTGCTATATTAACTATATTATACGTACACTGAAAAAAGCTTTCATGTACAGCCTAGATTAGAATATCATGCACTTTCACAGAAAAAAAATAAGCTTTTTTCTTTATTGAAAAAAGCCCTCTTTGCTTTGTTTCTCTGGATTGTTTCTACGCTGGTGAGTATTTCAACTAACTTTTTTTTAAATACAAAACAAGGCCATAATCATATGTAGAATATTGGGAGAATACATTTAATGAAAATAACAGTAAAATAATATGATTTTTTATTTAAAGTAATCAATCTGAAATATGTTTTTATTTTAAAATATGCATCCATTCAATTTTAGTTGTATAGTTGAAAATGCAAAACAGGAAAATGCTATTGTCATTATAATCAATTATGAATTACATGAATAACCTAAATGACAGACTTACTTTTCATTCAAAACTGTGGAATTTGAAAAAAAAACATTCAAATAATTTGCATCACAGGATATTGTTGGTCGTTTACTCTCTGTGGTTCTCAAAATTTTAAATACCAAGTACTTAATATTGTTAATATTATTGTTTTAACATACATTTTTGTTTAATTTAGTGATTCTTCTGCGTACCACTAGAGGAAATCTGAGTACCACTATAGTGGTACTCACTATAGTGGTACTCGTACCACACTTTGAGAACCACTGGTTTACATCATATAAGGGGAACGCTACGTCGAGCAGACTGCTGCTATAGTAACGAATGCAACTTTCATCGCACACAGCCTCTTTACTTTCAGTATTCATTCTTACATTCAGCATATACAGCAATCCAAAAGTGGTAAGCTTTCAACTGAACTCTATAGCCTACATGCATTTTAGTTGCATATATTATGTTATCTTGCCCCAGCCATACATGCAATGAATGAATGCACGGTTTGATTGTTTTTTTTTAGAACATTAAAACTGATCAGGGCTGCGTTTCCCTAAAGCATCGTAAGCCTAAATTGATCGTAGCCGATGGAGCTACAATGCTTTTGAGAAATCCAGTGGTAGGCTATGATACATATACATGTAGCCTATAAAACTCCCCATAACTCACAAACTTCCAGTGATAGCGCGAAAATATTTCTGCCCGTTTTTCGCTCGTTGATAGCCTCAGCTATTCTGACTGAAGCTCCGCATGAATTCAGCGCGCCTTGATTTCAGCCAATAAAAGAAAAATGCTGCAATTTTCTTTTCTTTTTTTCATTATTATTGTTGGGGCAGTTTCCAGCTATATCTTAAACATCTCAAAATACAGTTAACTTCAGATTGATTTTAATCACTGCATAAAGAATAACGCAATCGTTGTCTAATTTTGATTGGGTGGGGAAGACAGTCATTTGGGTGGGCTTAGCCCACCCCTGCCCATGCCTGGAGCCGGCCTTGCTAGAGGGTGGATGTTTTTATGTTATCTAACATTATGATTATTAAATTCAAGCAGCACAGATCAGTCTTTTCATTAACCTTTATTTAACCAGGCGAGTCACTTAAGAATGCATTCTTATTTACAACAAGTCCTGAGTGATTTGTTCCATTGTAGTCTATTATGAAGATGATCAGGCTGTTTGAATTTGCTTTAATTGACTAGAATGCTTTGTCAATTTTTATTTTAATCAGAAAATAATTGATCAACACTTTTATAGACATAATAGAGAGTAAACATATTTTACACATATTACAGTGGCTGTCACATGCGAATACTGAATGTATTCATGTTTTCACATCACATTAGTTTTTTTTTTTTTTTACTAAACCTGCAGCATTGCTTTTAAGTACTATTCATGGCTATGCAATAAAGTAATTATCCAGCTATCCGGCGTTCACTTATATTGTACTTTTCATTTGGCAATTTAAAGTGTAGCTAGCTGATCTTGGGCAGATATTTTGCACATTTGGCACACAGATTAATTTGTTTTGACAAAGTTCTGTAGTGGCATTTTATAGCTGGTAGATTAAAATGATCAATTTGAACCAATTCCTTTGTGCCTTCAAAGCTAAAAGCACATTAAATTTGCTTTTTGACTATCATCAATATGTGTAATAGCTCTTGATGTGTTCCTGATTGCTTCCAGATCTCTTGTATTTCTCATTTAGAATGCTGGTACTTTTGTGTCCTGCTTTTCACTTCAGGAAACAATAAACCTCTGACTATGGGATGAATGCATGGGATAAATCAATCACCATTAATTATCTTTCATTACTCGGCATTCGCGTTTGCGTCTCAATCTGGATTGTGTGGGAGATGCAGGTAGAGCAGCTAGTATGAGTTAGCGTGGTCATGTTGAACCAGACTTTTTCAGCATTAGGAATCAGTCTGACCTTTAACCGAAATGGAGGTTGTGACAGCAGTGAAGGGCAGCTCAGTCTTGTTAAGGCTTAGCTTGAGGTGATGAGTAGATATCAATGTTGAAGTCTCAGAGAGAAGGGCTGATATGTTCTCAGATAATTATATGGTGCCGAACTGGCTGTTGCTGACAGAAAACAATGAAATCTGATGACATGACAACAGAAGAACCTAGTGATTTGTTAAGGGCAGAGTAGTGGCCAAGACCACATTCCCCTGAAGCACCAGTGGATACAAGGCAGACATTTGCAGCTGATTTGATAGGGCTTGATATTGTCCAGGTAAAATACAAACCAGAAATGTACTGATCCAGTAAAGGGCTTTACGACAAACAGAGTAAAATATTACTCAAAACATTGATTTGCATTAACGTGCTTATCAGTTTATTGGGGAAATATTGCCATTTGAATAACCACAGTTTTACTACAAATACTATGGTTAAACTATGTGAACCTTGTAAACTAATGTAGCAAAAACATAGTAAATTTGTGGTTAACTATAGTAACCATGATTTTATTTTTATTTTTTTTTAAACAATGCTTATTTTTTTGTAAGGAAGATATCGTTGACATGAAACATCATCCCAAAAAGCAGGTGAACTCTAGTTCACTTTCACATCTTGTTTGTGTTTATAATCACCCTCTTGCAAACAATTCGGACTCAAACTTTAAGACACAATGTTTGATTATTTGTGTTTGATTACATTTAAGGTAAAATGTTTATATATTTATATATATCTATATATATATCTATATAGATAGATATAGATATGAGGAATAATCCTTATTATTTTGGTTTTATTCAGCCATTATCAGCCTTTATACTGGCAATAAAACATTTACCAAGCCACATCACTTAAATCCCAGTATACATATACCAAACTATTATCAAAAGTATTTCTAAATAAATACAACAAAACATTTTCTTGCAACATTATGTGAAGTATTATGACAAAATGTATTATGAAGAAGAATTGGACCTGTTCTGCAGCTGCATTAGAGCTAACATTAGCATCATGCTCATAAGACAATTTATGAGATTAATAGTACACTTTTATTAAGAAATCACTTCAAACCACCATAGAGTGCACTATCTTTCTTTTGCGAACACATATTTGGTCGTTTACTGTTGTTAAAATATGCAAATTTATAGCCTTTTATATCGCTACACAAATTAACATTTCAGATGTACACATTCATCTCAAGAAAATCACATACAGTACAAACCATATCCTATCGTAATTGTGCGTTTATTACCTTATATATTCTGTGGCTGTTGTCATTTTTATTTCTGCTGTGTAAGAGCCTTAACATGCATGCTCTGGCTGAAACTCACATTGTTTGTGACGTTACAACCGCCTCTCCATTAAGTTGCCAGGTATACATTCCAAGTATAATACACATTAGTAAAAGGATCTATTTTCAGTTTTATTTGTCTATATACACTTTGGGCGGTCACGGTACATAAAAGTAGCCCAAAAGACCGCAACCCACGGCTCTGTAATTTTCAAAACAGCCCGCTTGTTGTGCCGCTACCCTGGCAACACTGGTTCGCTGTACCCTCATCACAAACTGACAGATAACCTTCCGCGCTGCGATGATGGCAAGAAGTTGGGGTCAAACTTATAATGCGATTAATTTGCGTAAGAAAAAAATGTATGCGTTACCATTTTTGGATTAATCGCATGCGTTAACGGCTTAACGTTGACACCACTGTAGAGAAATGTGATGGAAGAACAGCACATAGTTGGGGAATTTGGTTACTTTCAGAAAGGGAAAAGGTCATCTGACCCCCATCACTAACTCTTCAACGGCGACTCAGTGTCTGCATACTTTAAGACACCCCCTCATCCAGCACAAAGTCGCGCCCTTTTCATCAAGACAGACAAAGAAACGCGATCCACATATAGGATAAAAGACATTCGTTAATTTCACGACTTTCAAAAACATCTACACAAGAAACATATGGATATTAATGTTGTACTCTTTCTTTCATATGCTTGTGTGATATGAATTACGTAAGAAATGTGGGCTGATTCTTAATCGTGCCTTAAGCTGTAATGTGTAGGTTGCAGTGTTTAGACTTGTATGAACGGTTGCAAAAATGTATGAATCAGTAAGATAACGAATGTGGTGATATTATAAATGTGTAAACCTGGGAAGGGTTAATACATGGGTAAAAGTTTATTTTTTGTCACAAAGTGTAAGGTAGAAAACCTGGACATGGGCGGGGCTCCGCCCCATACGGACACTGATTGGACCAGCCGCCTGTGGGCGATGTCCAAAATCGGACTGTTTAAAACCACGCGCCTGCGTGCAGCTCGCTCTCTTGTAACGCTCTCTTCCTGTTCTAAAACTTGCTCTTCAACGTCGCAAGGACGACCCGGATGGCCCGCTGGACCCTCGCCTTAAGATCGGCTGAGACAAATTGTCCACGGATCAAAGACTGTGTAAACGCCGCAACATCGCAGAACCAGCATCAAACAGCCTCCAACACAGCTTTCCCCGTGACGTCACGCAACAGCGACGCAGCCAGCAGAGTTTCCCAGAGCAACGCGTGGAAGCCACGTGGAAACCGTAACAAAGAACCGAGGGAGCATGTTGAACTCACGCGGAAAACCCACGTGCGAAACAAAACCAAAGATCCAGCCTGTTATAAACCATCCGAAAGCAAGTACCAATCTCATTCCTAATCCTGACTAAACTAGTAAATTTGATCTGAATGCAGAAACAAAGCATACGTATTTGTTCGTGATCTTTGCTGGTTAGTTAAGTTACAAAACAGGAAATAATGTTATTAGTTCAACCTTAACCTCAAAACTCCCGTATGTGTGTGTATGTTTGTGCTTTTATTAGGTAATCCATTTATGTTAGAATAGCAATATTACAAATAAACCGTGTCTCATTTTATAAAGAATTGTCTCTGGAATGTGATTTCTCAAGTATTGTATCCCTTTTGCGATAAAAGATAAAGCTACCTAGGCTTGCCTTTGAGATATTTATTCATCTCGTTTTATTGTTATCACGGCCATGAGGCAATAGAAACGAGGTTTAATAACGATATACTGATGTAGTGATCGCTGGACGAGCACTTAAAGTATAAATCGTAAGTTAAATATTAATATTACTTTAACCCAAGCAATATTGAATATTTAATAAATAATTCCTGGAGCTGAAACAATAGCTTCATATCAAATTGCATTACACCACTAATGTATATATATATATATATATACACAAACAGGTGCATTTCAATAAATTAGAATGTCGTGGAAAAGTTCATTTATTTCAGTAATTCAACTCAAATTGTGAAACTTGTGTATTAAAAAATTCAATGCACACTGACTGAAGTAGTTTAAGTCTTTGGTTCTTTTAATTGTGATGATTTTGGCTCACATTTAACAAAAACCCACAAATTCACTATCCCAACAAATTATAATATGGTGACAAGCCAATCAGCTAATCAACTCAAAACACCTGAAAAGTTTTCCTTAGCCTTTAAATGGTCTCTCAGTTTGGTTCACTAGGCTACACAATCATGGGGAAGTTGCTGACATGACAGTTGTCCAGAAGACAATCATTGACAATCATTGAGAGCAAATTTTGTATTTTATTTGGAAACCAAGGTCCTAGAGTCTGGAGGAAGGGTCGAGAAGCTCATAGCCCAAGTTGCTTAAAGTCCAGTGTCAAGTTTTCACAGTCTGTGATGATTTGGGGTTCAATGTCATCTGCTGGTGTTGGTCCATTGTGTTTTTAAAAAAAATCAACGTCACTGCACCCGTTTACCAAGAAATTTTGGAGCACTTCATGCTTCCTTCTGCTGACCACCTTTTTAAAGATACCGATTTCAACTTACAGCAGGATTTGGCACCTACCCACACTGTCAAAAGAACCAAAAGTTGGTTAAATGACCATGGTGTTGGTGTGCTTGACTGGCCAGCAAACTCACCAGACCTGTACCCCATAGAGAATATATGGAGTATTGTCAAGAGGAAAATGAGAAACAAGAGACCAAAAAATGCAGATGAGCTGAAGGCCACTGTCAAAGAAACCTGGGCTTCCATACCACCTCCGCAGTGCCACAAACTGATCACCTTCATGCCACGCTGAATTGAGGCAGTAATTAAAGCAAAAGGAGCCCCTACCAAGTATTGCGTAAATATACGGTAAATTATCATACTTACCAGAAGGCCAAAAATTCAGTAAATATGCTTTTTTTTATTGGTCTTATGAAGTATTCTAATTTGTTGATATAGTGATTTGGTGGGTTTTTGTTGAATGTGAGCCAAAATCATCACAATTAAAAGAACCAAATACTTAAACTACTTCAGTCTGTGTGCATTTGATTTATTTAATACACGAGTTTCACAATTTGAGTTGAATTACTGAAATGAATTAACTTTTCCACGACATTCTAATTTATTGAGATGCACCTGTTAGTGCGATCAATCGATTAAAAACAATAACTAATTAATCACAATTTTTTTCTGAAATTATTTAATCGTGATTAATCCCACCTAACATTGAAGTTTTTAAATATACTTTTATATTGCAATAATTTCACATTCAATCTTCAAATGAATGTACAAACATCATAAAGACAGTATCATTTTTTATTTAATGCCAACTTTTTGGCTGAAAAAAGGCTAGTATTGTTCATGACTGAAGGCCAGTATCACTAATTCCAATACTACTGATGTCTCTATATAATTGTTTTCCTAATATTTAACCATTGATTGTGGCCATTCAGCATTACAGTATAGAGTTATCGGTTTTAACATGTATTAGACTTTAAAAAAATAACTTCTAATTTAAGTGAACTTAAATATACAGGAATTGAATAAAGTTATCAAACTACATTCTAAATTAAATAAAGATGAACCCCTTAAATCTAGAAAAGTTATTTACTCTTTTTTTTACATTTTATGTTTTTATGTCTGATTGACAGACATCACAGGCAGCAGCTGGTTATTAGGTTATTTGCCTGCTGTTTCTTTAAGAGCTGCTGCTAAACGTGATGCAAATCTGACACGCATCATATTTTCTCTCAACTCTCTTTACCTTTTCTAACCCACTTCAGGTTTTAAAGTATCTACTAATCTACTACTCCAGGACAGTTTTGAAAAAATCTATTTCAGAGACGTTATTAAATCTTATTTTGAACATATTACATGCATGCACAGTTTTAAGGCAGCTTGAATCGCCGTTTTGGTAACTTCACGACTTAACTGACCACAACATTGCATGCACGTAGTTTATTTCGCGCTTTGGTAAGAAATCATACAGGCTACAGCGTACCCTGGCATCTTTATTTTGCAATAGAAGAGCATGCACTCCAAGTCCAGTACTGTTTCCGCGCTTGCTTGACTCGTAACTGGCGCTGAAGTGAAGTTGGAGCGTGCGTCTAAAACATCTCACGTTTGATGTGGTCAAAAAGACATTCTGCGAATTCGCATTTTGCGACACGGCGAATAAATGCACCTCTTGTCAAGAGACAAAGTGACAGAAACTGCAATTGTGAGTGGGGTGGCCAACCCTAGCCCCGCCCCTGCGTTAATTGCATTAAATATTTTTAACCCGTTAAACGGAAAGACCTAATCGCCTGCGTTAACACGCTACTTTTGACACCACTAATATGTACACTCACTGACCACTTTATTAGGTGGACTACAGCAAATCATATGGCAGCAACTCGATGCATTTAGGAATCTATGTGGTGAAGAGGACTTGCTGAAGTTCAAACGGAGCATCAGAATGTGGAAGAAAGGGGATTTAAGTGAGAACGTTTGAATGTGGAGTGGTTGTTGGTGCCAGATGGGCTGGTCTGAGTATTTAACAAAACTGCTGATCTACTGGGATTTCCACGCACAACAATCTCTAGTGTTTACAGAGAATGGACCGAAAAAGAGAAAATATCCAGTGAGCGGCAGTTGTGTGGACAAAAATGCTTTGTTGATGTCAGAGGATAGAGGAGAATGGTGTGATAGATGATAGAAGGCAACAGTAACTCAAATAACCACTCGTTACAACCAAGGTATGCAGAATACCATCTCTGAACGCAAACACGTTGAACCCTGAAGCAGATGGGTTACAGCAGCAGAAGACCACACCGGGTGCCGCTCCTGTCAGCTAAGAACATGAAATGGAGGCTACAATTCACACGGGCTCACCAAAATTGGACAATAGAAGATTGTAAAAATGTTGCCTGGTCTGATGAGTCTCGATTTCTGCTGCGACATTCAGATGGTAGGGTCAGAATTCGAGATAAAAAAACATGAAAGCATGGATCCATCCTGCCTTGTCTCAATGGTTCAGGCTGGTAGTGTAATGGTGTGGGGGATATTTTCTTGGCACACTTTGGGCCCCTTAGTACCAATTGAGTATCGTTTAAACGCCACAGCCTACCTGAGTATTGTTGCTGACCATGTCCATCCCTTTATGACTACAATGTACCCATCGTCTGATGCTACTTCCAGCAGGATAATGCACCATGGCACAAAGCACAAGTCATCTCAGACTGGTTTCTGGAACATAACAATGCGTTAACTTTACTCAAATGGCCTCCACAGTCACCAGATCTCAATCCAATAGAGCACCTTTGGAATGTGATGGAACGGAAGATTCGTATCATGGATGTGCAGCCGACTAATCTGCAGCAACTGCGTGACGCTATCATGTCAATATGGACCAAAATCTCTGAGGAGTGTTTCCAACACCTTGTTGAATCAATGCCACTAAGAATTAAGGCAGTTCTGAAGTTAAACGGGGGTCCAACCCAGTACTAGCAAGGCGTACCTAATAAAGTGGCCAGTGAGTGTATATTCAACGGTATTGTGTTCTTTTGTTAATGCAGTTATGCCTGTGTTCACATGGGAAATCTAATTACATTGTGTTAAATTTAGTAATATGAGCATTGTTTGAAGTGACAGTTGAATGTTATTTCCTTGAGAATTTGGGTTTGATTCTAGACAATGTATGACGTGTCCACATTGCAATCATGATTATCTTTGTCATATTAAAACTGAACTCTAGAAAGGCAATAACGTGTCCATCTCCTTATTATTCACAGCTTGGTGCATTATTTGGCTTGTGCCGGCACAGATTCCCCTAGGTCTGGAGCCGGCAACATCAGTCTTCGATGCACTTTCACAAGAATTCCATGACCGCATGTGTTTGATGCTGCTGACTTCATTGTCTGTATATTCTGGTTGGATTAAGTAAAGCTGGGCAAAAATTTAAAGTCATCCTCTCCGTCAAAATCTTCAGACAAGTTGATAAAGACCGTTTTATGTACATTATGCATCTTCCTCTGCTGGTAAACAAGCCACAGCGCATCTGCGTTCTATGTCAGAATGTCGTCTCCTGCATCAACAGCAACATCACATGCATGTGTGCGGTACTGAACATGTGTCAAAGACATGGAAAGACATGGAAGAGAAGAAATTGTTGAGTAAAGTCATTATTTTTGTTTTCTTTACACACAAAAATTATTCTCATAGCCTCATAACATTATAACAGTATGGTTGAACCACTGATGTCACATGGACTATTTTAACAATGTCTTCATTACCTTTCTGAGCCTTGAACGTGTCAGTTGCATTGCTGCGCAGGGCCAGAAATCACTCCGATTTCATCAAAAATATCTTAATTTGTATTCCGAAGAGGAACGAAGGTCTGGAATGACACAAGGATGAGTAATTAATTAATTAATTTATATTTTTGAGTGAACTATCCCTTGAAATATCATCATGAACAGAACAGGTAAGAATCTTTTTTTTTTATTGGTCACAGAGCCTTTTTCTCCATTAATCCAAAAGCCAATAATAAACAGTTTTCTTTTTGTTGATGGAACTAAGGTGATGCTAACTTGGCCTACAAAAATATATCTGCAGGACTATAATAAGGACTAATCAGATTTTTAATCTGAAATTCATTACAGAAAAATTAAGTTCAGACACTGAAGTCACAGTCCCCCCTCATTTAAATGTAATACCTATCAACCTTTTTGCACAAATATAACTCTGTAGAGTAATTAGCAGAGTGCCTTTTAAAGTTTTTACACCATAGCAAATCCAGTGACTAGTTCTTCCTCAAAAGTGCTCATTTTAGCAGCCTACATAAACACAAGCTCTGTTTCCAGTGGCGGTTTTACATTGAATTACTCTCCGGGCGAGACCCCCTCTGAGCACCCAACCCCACCCACCCGAGAAAAACCCCCCACAAAATTTTGTATAAACAGCCATGTTTTACTATAACAATAAGTGTAAGACAAGCTTATATTTCTCAATTGCACAAATCCTTCAACAGAACATTTGAAAAACACAATTCTGCACAAAACAGTATAAGTTATAAGAATTTAAATATATTCTATATACATAAAAGTGGCAAAAATATGTACAATCAGAATGTAACAAGAGCAGAGAATAACAATAATATACAATATTTAGAATAATATACAAATAAAATATAGAATAAATATTCTAAATAGCACAAATTATTCATTACAGAAATCACACTAAAGAAAATCGAATTATTGCACTAAGAACAGAAAACACAACTAAACACAACTGGCGGCTTTGGCTTTATCGGTATGAAAGGGTTGTTTACTATTAGGGTGTTTTGAGTATTTTGCTGCTGACTTCATTAAATCCAAAATTTGAAGATGTCCAATTCACGAGCAACTCGTTCTTTGGGGTCTAAACTTCCCAGTGAATCAGCTGATTGAGTTCAAAAATTTGAATTAAACTAGTTTTTGAGTGACTCACTTGGATGACTCACTGGAAGGAAACATTATCAGTGAATATTGACGCAATCTAAGTTGCGTCTACTCCAGTTACAATGTTGTATTTACATAGCCAAAATGTAGAGAATGACACAGATATCATTATTAAAACAGTCATCTTGCTCATTAAACCTGGTCTTGATCTTTTAAAAGCCACAAAACTGGAAGAGTAATCACCCAAGTTGTGAAAATGATACAGTATAATCATCTCAAAGTGCATGAGACAATAATTTTGGAAAACATTTTAACATTTAATCCTCCAAAGTGAAAAATAAGGACTTGGTTTGTTCACATTGGTTATCTAAATAAATGAAAACAGGTTATTATGAAACTGTGCAATTCCAGAATGTCAGCCAGGGCCATAAATATTTAGCTAACCATTTAATGGAGCTGCAGTCTCCTTGTTGAACCTCTTCACAGCTTTGTGTTTCCCCATAGAAACAGACAGTGCGGTTTTTGGCATGGGCGAACTGGGATACCGATAAGACACTTAGATTTCCTCTATATGTTCACGAGGTTGTCTGATTAGCTCTTTGCATTAATAAGCATGCAAATGGGTGTTTTTAATAAAGTGGCCACTTTTAAATCTTAAGCTATTATTAAGCTTTGTGAATCATGTCTTTAAGTTCACTTCGATGAATTCTGCTCATATATTTGGGTTAATTAAGTGCAGTGCCACTGCTTTATTGATGATGCACATGTAAAAACGACAAAGACATAATGCCAGTGTTTTTATTATTATTATTATTGTGCATGTGGGAGTTTGTGTAAGAAGGTTTTGAATGCTTCAGTTAAGATCAGATTTTTTAGCGGTTGTCATGGTGCTGTTACACATGCAGCAGTCTAATGACAACACAAATATTAACTGATCCTCATCACTGGAGTAATCTGTTTGAAACCTTTGGTTTGTTTTGTGCTCTCACTCTCACATTTTACCACCTGCACACAAACACTTACACAGCAGCAACATGCATACTCTTAGAAAAAAATAAAAACAAATGAGTGTGCTTTGAAAAGGAGTTTGACACACACACACACGAATTTATCATCTTTAAATTAATATTGATGTCTTTGAATTATGCTTACATTTTCATACCATGTTGTTATAGCTTGTGAATGTTCATTTAACACCTCACAGCTTTATTTATACATACAACACATTGAAATAGGTGCTTATAAAGGGATCTGATGAAAATTATGTAGATTTGTTAGGAGGTACTGTACATATCAAGATCTCAACAGCTTTGTCAATGTTGTTTTGTTCTATATATTTAATATAAACAGAAACAAACCTGGCAGAGTATATTTTTATATTTTCCAACAAAAAATATAAACCTTAGACTAGATTAACACATTCATATGACATTGCAGATTTTTTACGAAATCTGATTTATTGATACCATATATACTCTGTCATGTGGTTGTTTTTGTGATGTAATGTATAAAGAAGACTTTTGATGTATTGAAGATTCAGCCTTTGTAACATTCACAGAAACAAGACGTTCTAGTTCATGAACAGGAACCGAACATTGTGCTTTGTTGCTCATGCATGTGAGTTTGAGTCATGTTCCCATCATTTAATGATCTTTGTCTCTATTGTTTCCCATCACCTCTCTCACTATTGCTATTGGTGATAAAAAAATACTTTTGATGATTTATTCATAATAATGCATTCACTGAATAATGCTTTAATAGAACAGCATAAAATAGAAAGTAGTGATTACTAAAAAGTCACCTGAAGCATCCAAAGCCCCACTGAGAATCTGGACCAGAGCATGTGAGCGGAGCGGAGCGTGCAAAATATAGTCGGAGCGCGGAGCGGGTTTTTATCCAAAGGCTGGAGCGATCGCTCTGTCTCGCTCCGGTTCCGCTCCGATACCGCTCACACCACGAGCCTAGGGCATGCACAAATCCACCCAGAATTCACCTGTGCCTTCAACAATTAACAAAACCATCAGCCTATACTTATAGTTAGCCTATAGTTTGAAATAAATATATGTTTTATTTTGACTGATGTTGCTGTGAGTTCTTTATAGGATATAGGCTGCGTGGCGGACGCTTCACGGAGCGGGTTTGCTGCGTGTTGATTTTCCTTTCCGCACCTATGTTAACAGATTAGAGCAGCCACATTGCCTATGGAATACGCGCGTATTAGGTGTGGTCCAACCACGCCGCAACCTCAGGCTTCGGTTGAAAATGGCAGGTCTTAGGCATGCAGAGTAATTTTAAATTTGAGCGAGCATGGAGCGATTTCACCGGAGCGGGAGGAAATTGTAGATGAGCGGGGAGCGGAATTGAGCGGAGCGATCTGGTCCGACTTTGAGCGGTGGAGCGGGGGGAGCGAACACCCACGTGAGCGGGGAGCGGAAATTCTCACCGCTCAGCTCCGCTCACATGCTCTGATCTGGACAGAATGCAGAGACAGAATGGTTTACTTTGTAATTGTTGTACATCTTTGTATGCTTATTTTGTGTGGAATACACAAATTAATAATAATGCAGAGTAAGAGAAGGTAGGCATGAAAGGACAAATAAATAATCCAATTTATTCTAATTTATTCTTCAATATAAAGTCAATGTCTTCTCCTGTCTTTTGTTCTGCTCTCTATTCCCCACATGCCACTGTAATTTAGCATCAGATCTAGAATTGTTTGTTGAACTGTGAAACGGTGGCAGTGCTGTGGGACCCCTGCAATACCAACAATAACTGACTCCAACAGACTATTGCTCTGTCATCAGAGTCTAATATTCTAATATTAACAGTCTGAATTTCAGCTCACAGCCACAGGAACTTACTTCTGCTTAGCCATTTGTAAGTTTAAATGGAGAATATTTAAGTAGCTTTTACAGAATTTGGAAAACTATCTTTTGATGTGTCTAACACCGTTTAAATAAGACCTATAAGACATATTCAGACAGAATTGCTATAATGGGAAATATTGGGGATAACGCATTACAAGTGATGCAAGTTACGCAATCAGATTACATCTTTAGATTACAGCCTTAATCTTTTTTTAAGTAACTAGTAAAGTAATGCATTACTTTTGAATTTAGAAGGAAATATCGGAGTTACTTTCTCAAATAAGTAACGCTAGTTTTCCATGTCTTGACTGACAGCTTTCGTGTTGCCATGTTGAAAGAAATCGAGAGGTGCAGACCCAGGTCGCAATTGAGCAAATTACGGCTGATTGTCGGCTCACTCGGCTGTGTTCTGGCAGCGGCTCACCGAAAGCTCTGGCCCAGTAATGGTTGCCAGATTTGGCTATAGGCTTTGGATGTGTGGATATGGATTTGCACTGAGACCCGGGACATTTAGCCACATTCGGCTCGATTAAGGGCCAGTCTGATTTTGGCTGAAATATGAGCATGCATACCTGGACCAGTTTAGGTTGAGTGCTGAGGGTGGGTCTCCGTTTACAATTTGGTTAATCGTATGTAGCAGTGACACTTAAACTTAAACATAATACCTTTTACCTGCCCATGTTATGTTCTGTTTTGTGTATTTTTTTATTTTAATTCCAATTAATATGTTTTTTTTTCCTTTTATCCAACATTCTCTTTAATCGTTAACTACATTTGGAAATTAATTATTAAAGCTTAAAGTGGTTAAGGGAATGTTGTGAACTTGGTTCTTCTAAAGTGTAGGAAACTCAGAAGAGAAGACCAGGAGACATTGGATTGGATCGTCAGCAGGATTCTTTATTGAGAACACAAGCTGTTGGTATCTGTAGTCATCGAAATCTCAATCTTAAGTAATTTTACATGGTATCTTTATAGGCATTTTTGGAGGAGGGACTTTTGGAGGTGGAGACAAATAACAAAACAACGCATGCAACTGAGGGAGGCGTTGGTTTGTTACCAAGCTTCCCGTGGTTCTAATCTCATCAACATAATAGTTTTTCAAATGCATAGACACTAATCCAATCAACCTAGCGATTCCACGTCTGGGCCAGGGAGCCAGGAAGTCTGGGCTAGAAAGCCATTTGCAGAACAAAAGTTGAAAGTCTCAGTAGTCTGACTCACTGAACTTACCATTATCATAGAGACAAAGGCACAGCTGTCTCAAGCTCAATGGTCAGGAAGCGATCTCAAGCACCTGAATTGCCCGACACTTTCTTAGTCAGGAAGTGACTAAATTAAACATTTAAATAAAATTTGTAATCTCACAATTCCCCCTTTGAGAGTTCTAATAACTCTCACAAAATACAAATTTAGACACTTAAAAGTTAATTCTTGTGACTTGTAATCGTTACAGGCACATAGTACATGTTCTGTGTTGCTTATATGTAATTGCATGCTGACACAGAAACAAAACATGCAATTAGGGTCCGTGAAGTTCTTACGGGTAATAATCTTTTCTGGTTGGAACTGTCATTTCCTCGTGAGAGGCGGGAGTCATTTGCTGAAAGAAAAACTTGATACTGTGGATGCATAGATAGTACGCAAGTAGGAGAAACAACAGCAATATTGCTATTTCCTTGATCCACAGCCAGGGTTTACCTAACAAGTTTCCGAACCATGAAGAATTATCTTCAGTCATCTGGTGTAATTTTGCTGAAAGACCAAGAATGTCTTGTTGGATCTTGTTCGAAAATCTTGATCATGTTGATGGATGACTGAAGTTCCCGTATGTGAGTCTCTGCGTTGTGTATTATTTTTTTTCTTCTTCTTTCTTTTCTCTTTCTTGTGTGATAGTTGGCTCGGCAATGGGTCTAGTTGTTTTCTAGAGGTTGTGGCTTCATCCGCAGGTGAGAAGGGCGGTGCATATGGATCTCAGGACAGCCATCAAGTGGTATCTGCACAGAGGAAGAAAGAAACCAAAACAAAAGAGAACAACGGCACATAGCAGTATTTGTTGTAGAGTCTGCAAACATTAGGGTTGTATCCTCTGTTCAAATATAGTCTGCTATTGTTGTTCCTTCTTTCCCTATTTCTCAATTCCTGCGACACCTAAAGAACAGTGAGGAAAGGATGGACTATTGGATGGGAAAGGCCTATGAGGAAATCTTCACCGCAGGGTTGGCCCCCGAAGCCTGTTGCTTTCGGTTCTTCCCTGGGCTCCTCACTGGTTCTTGTGTCTGTCCTATCCTATCCCTGCAGGGGGAGGAACAACTTTACAGTGTGACACATGAGTCCAAGTTTTCCTTCCCTGACACAATACTGCAGCAGCTGTAATCAACATCACTTGATGTGGTCCGTACCACTTAGGCTCTAATGGCTTGTTTCTGAACGCCTTTATCATGACCCATTGACCTGGGATGATTGTGTGTCCACCTTCTGGTGGAGTCTGCCAACATGACTCAACTCTCTCTTTGGCACTCTGCACTGCCTTTGTGAGGTTTTCACAGTAAGCGATCAGGGCATCTGAAGCAATGTGCACATCAGCATTTCTAAGATCAATCACACCTGGCATCTGCATTGGGCGTCCAGTAATAATCTCATGAGGGCTCAGTCCTACTGATCTGTTAGGTGATGCTCTCATACTACACAGTAATGCGGGCAGTGCTTCAACCCATGGTACTCCTTCCTGATGCATTTTGCTTAGCCTGGTTTTGATTGTTCTGTTTGATCGTTCAACCTGTCCTGATGCTTGTGGCCTATAGGGACAGTGCAGGTTCCACTTAATCTTCAACATTCTAGACACTTCCTTGACTACCTGTCCTGTGAAGTGGGTACCTTGATCTGAGTCAATGCAATCTGGTAATCCCCATCTGGGAATGAAATCAGTGACAAGACATTTAGCAGTATGTGCAGCTGTAGCACGAAATGGCCCTGGTGGAGCTGGGGTATGTGCTGCTGGTGTAGTGGCTGCTGGTACATCATTATTTTTCTGACATGTAACACATCTCTTGACTGTTTCAGTGGCTGCGTTTCTGAATTTTGGATTCCACCATTGATTTGAGAACCTGTGATTCATCGTTGCTGGACCACTATGACCCAAACTGTGTATTTGTTGAGCCAAATATGGCAACAGTGATTCGGGAGCAACATACTTTCCCCCTTTGGTCCAGCAGCCGGATGAATCCATAGTGGCTCCTTTGTCTAACCATGTCCATGCTTCATATAGAGGAACGTCTTTATACAGATCAACGATTGATTCAGGAGGTAGAATTGTCTTCTGTGCTGTACTACCTGAACACACTTGTACAGTTGCATAGAAACAAGCCTGTTTAGCCGCTACATCAGCAAGAGCATTACCTTTAGCTTCCGTAGTATTAGTTGTGAGATGTGCTTTCACTTTGATCACCGCTAATTTCTTTGGGAGTTTCATGGCAAACATTAAATCTTTCACTAATCCAGCATGCTTAATGGGGGATCCAGCAGAAGTTAGAAATTTTCTGGTTTGCCAAATGACGCCAAAATCATGAATTACCCCAAAAGCATACCTGGAATCTGTGTAGATATTTGCAACCGATCCTGAAGCTAGCGTGCATGCTCTAGTTAAGGCTACTAGTTCTGCAGCTTGAGCTGAAAAATGATCTGGAAGACGACCTGAAGCAACTACTTCAGTGGTGGAAGTTACTGCATATCCTGCTCGTCTGTTACCTTCAATAACTTGAGCTGAACCATCAATAAACAACTCCAATTCTGCGTTCTCTATGGGAGTTTCTGCTATTTCACTTGTCGCTGCATATGTAAACGTAACACAATCATGAGTCATTTCGCCTTCATCCTCTAACACAAATTCAGTCATTGCAGACATCATACATGAGGATGGGTTCGTGACTGGTGCACGCTGTATAACAATATTCGGGGCTGTGAGAGTTGCTAACCAATTTCCCCAACGGGAGGAGGTGACAGAAGTGACTTTTGCTTGATTCATTAGTGCGGACACTGCGTGAGGGCATTTTACGTTTACAGTCTGACCTAACACCATTCCTGATGAAGCCTGAAGCGCTAGATGAACTGCCTGTACTGCTCTGAGGCATGGGCCCATACCTTGAGCGACTATGTCAAGTTTACCGGAATAGTAATGAATTGGGCGTAAGCTGCCCCCATGATCTTGCATTAGACATGCAGTCATAAAGCCTAAGTGTTCATGGACATAAAGCACAAAGTGTCTATCAGATTGGGCAATTCCTAATGCTGGTGCTTGACATAGTGCTCTCTTCAAATCATTAAAAGCTTTTTCCACAGTATTTGCATTTGCTTTCTCTTTTAGACCATCTATTGTCTTGTTTCGTTGTGTTAAACGTAGCTGCTGCTACTCTTACTTTTGCCTTGACATCAGCATCTCTTTCCCATGTAGCTAACCTGTCTAGGTTACTTCTGAGAGTTCTGTTAGACCAAATTAGATCTAAGAATGGTAAAGCTTTTCTGTATTCGGCTACAAGGCCATCTGACCAGATACGAACCAGGGGTCCCTTGTCATCTAGCACACTATCAGGGTCATCAACAATTCCACTGTAGATTACAGCTGACTGACAAAATCTCTCAGTATATTCACTCACAGTTTCTTCTTTCCTTTGCACACAGGTAGTAATTCTAGACCAATCTATTTTGGGTCCTAAGATATTCTTTAGGATTTTCAAAATACCTTCTCTTAAATCACCCTTACTGGCATTTCGCAGTTCAGAAGTAACAGCAGATTCAAAACTGTTGAATTCAGATTCAGTTAGAATTTGTGACATCAGCTGCGTGACTTCTGCCAACGACATGTCATAAAGACGCATTTTACTGATCAATGTTCTTCTAAATTCAGAAAAATGTGTGCGTGCTGACGGTAAACTCTGAGATAGTCTCTCTATATCTTTAGGACATAAAGCTTTGGCAACAGTTTGTATTTGCACAACAGAAGAATTGAGAGGAACACTATCAGTTTCCTCAATTCCCTGAGATCTTCTCCTAGCACCACACACATTGACTGAATTTACAGGCACATCAGTTACTGATTGGAGAGCTACATCTGTTTCAAAGAACGCTTGTAAATCAGGGTAAATGTTATCAGGCTGACTAACTTCCACATCAGTTTTTGCTGCAGCTTTCTTGAGGTTCAATTTCTTAGTCAAAGTGGATACTCTAGCACGGAGTTCATTGTTCTGTTTCTCTAGCTCTGAGTTACGCTGAGACTGTTTTGTAGCTAGGGTTACACTGAATTCTCTGTGACAACAGATAATGCCTTTCACATTGTTCTTACAAATACTTGCTCCTAGTACCTTTTTACACTCATCTACCGACCAAGTCTTGTCTGGATGAATCTCATATTTCTGCGTTAGTTCTTGTCTAACTTTTTCAGTGATTATTAGGTCCATTTGTTCCCCTAACAGCGTTTTTAATTCACTATCTGACCACAAAGGAGTCGCAAGACCCATCTTTTCTGTGGTTGGAATCAGCCTAGCATTCCTTCTAACCATTTTGTAAGTTTCTTCTGTACCACACAAACAAACACAAAACAAAAAAAAACTTCTCTGATCAACAGAGGGTACATTTGTTAAAAAAAAGCTGAACTATTGTTAACTTTCCAAATTACCAACACTTCACACTTAACTTCCCTGCCTACAAGAACAGAGGATAAACCAAAATTATTAGCATGAAATGCTAACCTTCCCTGCCTGAAACAGAGGATAACCAATTTTTAGCACGTAATGCCAAATCTTCCCTGCCTGAAAGAACAGAGGATAAACCAAAATTATTAGCACGAAATGCTAACCTTCCCTGCCTGAAACAGAGGATAACCAATTTTTAGCACGTAATGCCAAATCTTCCCTGCCTGAAAGAACAGAGGATAACCAATATCAAAATTATTAGCACGTAATGCCAAATCTTCCCTGCCTGAAAGAACAGAGGATAACCAATATCAAAATTATTAGCACGTAATGCCAAATCTTCCCTGCCTGAAACAGAGGATAACTTTCATCTCTAAAAGAAAAACTTTAGAGGATAAACTTAGTTAAACAAACCCTACAGATGTATGTTAACTCTTCTCTGACGGCACAGAGGATACAACATTTGTACTGGTCTTAGGTTCTTTTGGATTAGAGACAGCACTCACCACAACCCTTGGTTGAGAGAAAAATTCAGTCTGGGAATCTTTGTTCAGCTGGAAGTTTCGCTGGATTCCAAAAGATGCAGTCTGGATGCAGATCTTTGTTTGAGCTTGAAGTTTTCAGGTGAGGAAGCTGGAACTAGAATCCGGGTCACGGCACCATCTGTTGTGAACTTGGCTCTTCTAAAGTGTAGGAAACTCAGAAGAGAAGACCAGGAGATTTCGATGACTACAGATACCAACAGCTTGTGTTCTCAATAAAGAATCCTGCTGACGATCCAATCCGAAGTCTCCTGGTCTTCTCTTCTGAGTTTCCTACACTTTAGAAGAGCCAAGTTCACAACAGATGGGCTCAACAAATACACAGTTTGGGTCATAGTGGTCCAGCAACGATGAATCACAGGTTCTCAAATCAATGGTGGAATCGATCTCAAGCACCTGAATTGCCCGACACTTTCTTAGTCAGGAAGTGACTAAAACATTTAAATAAAATTTGTAATCTCACAGGAACTTTAACATTATTTTTGCTATATGAGTTTCAAGACATGCGCACTAGCTTTGACATATAATGACAAAACCTGGCTTTTTGTGCTGCTAATTGCCAGAATACCAGAAGAACTTGCTACCCTGGTGAGTAAACATTGGATAATCTAACATATAATACAATTTTAATAAAACATTCTACACATAACATCAAATTAATATGTATTTGTAATGAAGCTATAATTGTGAGTTTGCTGATATAGTGCTAGAGTTTGGTTCCAACCATAATCAAACACTTGATCCCGCTAATTAAGTTCTTCAGAATTACTAGAAACGTCCAAGCAAGTGTGAGTTGGAGCTGGTTGGAGCTAAACTTGCAACGCTGCAGCCCTCCAGGAATTGAGTTTGACACCACTGGTCTATAGTATTGCGACTGATCTCTCTTTTTTTCTTAGTGCAAAGAAATGCAAGAACTGGCAGTTGTAATTAATTTATGGAGCTATTATTTCAGCTTAGGGGAATAATTTATTAAAGATTCAATATTGCTTTGATTAAAGTCATATTAATCTTTAACTTATGATTTATACTTTATTAACGATTCGTCCAACGACCATTAACATCGGTATAGCTTTAACAATTTTGTTTATCTTGCTTCGTGGCCAACGATAAAAATGAACAAAATTAGTACTTTATATAATTTTTAGCTAGGTAACGCGATCTATGGCAAATAGTTTAAAACCTGAAAATCACACAGCTAAAGACATCATTCTTTATAAATGAAATAGAGATTTGTTTGGTCTACTTGCTTTAAGTTGAGTTCGTCAGCTGATCTTTCCGTTTCCGCGTGTTTCATGGAAATCTCCGGCGGCTGACGTCATAGCATGATGTCACTGAGGGAACTCCTCCTGCGATTGGCGGTTGCCTGGTTCTTTTGTGAGAGAGACGACCCATGGAGTTCTTCTCGGAGTTCCACGTAGTTTCAGGCTTTCAAGGTTTCTTCCGGAGTTTGACTAAGTATTTGTAGTGTTGTTATATTATCGACCAGATGTCATGGTCATGGGCGCTTCAAAGCACAATCAGTTAGCCGAAGCCCAAGTCTTTGCAAGTCAGTGAGCAGCGAGTGAGAGCCCAAGTCTAAAGCTGTTGTTGTCCATTTTAAGCGGCTCGATTTGGGTCCACCCATGGGCGGCTGTTTCAATCAGATTGTTCTTGTGGGGTGGAGCCCCGCCCATGTCTTTTGGGACATACCAAATCTACTCTGTGATATTTACATTTACATTTATGCATTTAGCAGACGCTTTTATCCAAAGCGACTTACAATTACATTCAGGTTATACATTTTATTAGTAAGTGTGTTCCCTGGGTGTAACACAGAGTCAGTTGAGTTGGGATCCATAAGCAGCTTTATTCGAGGTACAACAAGTCAGACAGGTACAGATCTGGTGACAACGTCAGGGGTATCGTAGAATGGCTAAATCGTAAACGGAGAGAAGGCAAGGGTCGAGGCAGGCGGCAGACAGGTGATAGTGTAAACTCAAGGCAGGCGGGGTCAAGGGCAGGCGGCAGACAGTCAGAGTGGGTAAACAGGTAGGCAACAGGTAATCGAAACAGGAATAACGCTTGGAATTGTCAGCTGGGCAGAACAAGACTTCGCACTGATGCGTGAGTGAGCTTAGCTTAAGTAGCCCAGCTAATGACTGACACCTGTACGGGTGATCAGTCCCAGGCACGGGGTTTTATGGGAATTGGAGTCCGGATGAACTGGTTAATACTCGGGTGAGAGATCTCTCTGGTGGTGCTCGGAGGGAGCCACAGAGGCTTGATTCGTGACAGAGCCCCCCTCCTGCGAGCGGCTCCTGACGCGAGGGGGCAAACGACGCCGGGGTCTACCACGGGGTCTTGGGGCCGGTTTATCCGGATGGGCCCTATGGAAGTCGGTGGTAAGAGATGGGTCTAAGATGTCCTCAGCATTGACCCAGGACCGCTCCTCCGGACCGTACCCCTCCCAACCGACCAAGTACTGAAGTACTCTGCCCCAGGAGACGGGAGTCCAGAACCTCCTGGACTCGGTAGACCTCCTCGCCGTCCATGATGATCGGGAGGGCTCCCTGGTCACCCGTCTCCTCCTGGTCCTCCACCACCAGCGGGTTTAAGCAAAGACTCATGGAATGTGGGTGAGATACGGTAATTTGCAGGTAAAGCCAATCTAAATGAAACAGAAGTTATTTCTCTGAGAATTTTGAAGGGACCCACGTACCTAGGACTGAGTTTCCTGCAAGGCAGCCGAAGACGCTGATCACGGGTAGACAGCCAGACCCACTGACCCGGTTGATAGTTGGGATTGGGACGCCGTCGACAATCAGCCTGCTCCTTTGTGCGCCTGACTGCCCGCTGGAGATGTACATGGGCCTCGTTCCAGGTTCTCTCGCTTCGTTGGAGCCAGGAGTTCACAGCAGGCAGGTCTGAGGGTTCCCCTGACCAGGGGAATAAGGGAGGTTGAAATCCTAACACACACTGAAATGGAGTGAGACTGGTGGCTGGTTTGCGGAGGGAACTCTGGGCATATTCGGCCCAAAGGAGATAGCGACTCCATTCGGCCTGATTCTTGTGGCAATATGAGCGGAGGAATCGGGTGAGCTCCTGGTTGAGACGTTCTACCTGATTGTTGGCTTGAGGGTGGTAACCTGAGGTGAGACTGACGTTGATGTTAAGTTTTTGACAGAAGGCAGACCAGACGCGGGAGGTGAACTGGGGTCCCCGATCCGAGACTATATCCTCCGGCAGGCCATAGAATCGAAATATGTGATCACATAAGGATTCTGCAGGTTCAAGGGCTGTAGGCAGTCTGGGCAGAGGGATCAGACGACAGGCCTTGGAAAAGCGGTCGATGACGGAGAGAATGGTGGTGTGGCCTCTGGACGGCGGCAGGTCTGTGACAAAGTATGTGAGGTTGGGTGGACTTTCAGCCGGAGGTGGGTCGGTGACCTGGGCCTCGGAAATCTCGGTCATGATATCCCATTGGACAGGGGTGACAATAAGGGCTGGCGAGATGATGGATTCCTTCGTGGGTGGTAGTATGGTTGATTCATATTGTCTGGAAAGGGCATCGGCCTTGGTATTCAGGGAACCTGGGCGGTATGTCATGGTAAAATCAAAGCGCGTGAAGAACAGGGCCCATCTTGCCTGCCTGTGGTTGAGTCTTTTGGCGGATCTCAGATATTCAAGATTGCGGTGATCGGTCAGAACGGTGAAGGGGTGTTTAGCTCCCTTAAGCCAGTGACGCCATTCCTCGAAAGCTGCTTTCATGGCGAGAAGTTCTCGGTTGCCCACATCATAGTTTTGTTCAGCCGGGTTAAGATTACGGGAGTAGAAAGCACAGGGGTATGTCTTGTGAGGGTCTCCCTGTCGTTGGGAGAGAACTGCTCCAATACCTGTGCTGGATGCATCAACCTCCACGATGAATTCTAGTTCGGGATCCGGGTGATGTAGGATGGGAGCAGTGGTGAACCTTTTCCTCAGCTCCTGGAAGGCCGATGTGGCTCTCGGTGTCCATACAAGACGCTGTGGACCCTTCTTGGACATCGAAGTTAGTGGTGCTGCCACGGTGCTGAAGTTACGAATGAATCTTCGATAAAAGTTTGCAAAGCCCAGGAAGCGTTGTAACTCCTTCACGGAGTGTGGTCTCGGCCAGTTAACGACAGCTCGCACCTTCCTCTTGTCCATGGCTACCCCTCCTGAGCTGATCACATACCCGAGGAAGGATACCGTGCTTTGGTGGAATTCACACTTCTCTGTCTTAGCATAGAGTTGATGGGCAATGAGGCGTTGGAGAACCACACGTACGTGCTGGACATGATCCTCGTAGGAGTCTGAGTAGATTAGTATGTCATCAATGTAGACGACGACCCAGCGATTCAGCATATCTCGAAATACCTCATTGATGAAGGCCTGGAAGACGGACGGACTATTGGACAGCCCGAAAGGCATGACAAGATATTCATAGTGCCCCGATGTCGTGGAAAAGGCCGTCTTCCACTCGTCTCCTTCACGGATGCGGATGAGGTTGTATGCACTCCGAAGGTCTAGCTTGGTGAAACGGAACTTGACCGAGATGTCATTGAGTCCTCGGTAGTCGATGCACGGACGAAGCCCTCCATCCTTCTTCTTCACGAAGAAGAATCCGGCTGATGCAGGTGAAATAGATGGACAAATGAAGCCCTTGGCCAACTCCTCCTCGATATAGGTTTTCATGGCTTCGGACTCAGGTTGTGATAGGGGAAACACTCTGCCTTTGGGTGGCTGTGAACCGGGGAGCAGGTTTATGGCACAGTCACATGAGCGATGAGGAGGTAACTGAGAAGCCTTGGTTTTGCTAAAGGCTGTAGCGAGGTCATGGTACTCCCCGGGAATATTGGAGGTAGTACAGGGCTCTGGTTGTTGCCCTGGGCAGGTGCGGCTGAGGCAGTTTTGTAAACAAAATTCAGACCACCGACTAATCTGCCTCTCTGACCATGATATATGCGGGTTATGTCTTTCTAGCCAGGGACTGGAAGACGAATAGGCGGATGGTTTCGGTGTGAAGCGCTCCGGTGAGAAGTGTTAAGTCCTCCGTAGTGAAGTGAATTCGGCCGGAGCCCAGTGGTCTTCCGTCCAGTGCTGCCACTGCCAGATGAGATTCACAGGGAACAAGAGGAATATTATGACTTTTGGCAAATTCAGCATCAATGAAATTTCCTGCAGCCCCTGAATCGATAAAAGCTGCGGTGTCAATGATGGTCCCTTTAACCCTCAGCCTGACTGGTATTTTTAAGAAGGTGGATTGACTAAGATTTTGACTCACCGTGGCATTGTTGCGAGACGGGCGAGTGGGACAGGAAGCCCTCATATGTCCCGGGAGACCGCAGTATAGGCAGAGGTTCAGGCGAACCCGTCTCTCCCTCTCCTCTCCGCTGAGATGTGTCACGCCAATCTGCATGGGCTCAACTGCAGTGGGCGCTGTTGCCATGGCGGCGGACGAGAACGAGGAACGAGGAAGTCGCCGAGAGCGAAGGAGATTATCGAGGCGGATAGCCAGATTAATGAACTGTTCCAGGGTCTTGCCCTCATCACGGCAGGCTAGTTCGGATTGTAAATCATGATTGAGACCTTTGCGGAAGAGAAGTTTGAGAGGCTCCGCGTCCCTCCATCCTGTTTGTGCGGCGAGTGTCCGGTACGATAGTGCATAGTCCGCGGCTGAGCCTCCTCCCTGACGGAGAGACAACAGTTGTTCACCAACCTCTTTACCACCAGCGGGATGCTCGAACACCTTCTTGAAGTTCTGAGTGAAGCTGGCGAATGAGGGGAATGCAGCGTGATCATCTTCCCAAATGGCAGTGGCCCATTCCAACGCTCGTCCCGTTAATAACGAACAGACGAAAGCAATGCGGCTGTCGTCCGTGGGCTATAGCGTGGGCTGCTGGCCGATGAACATGGAGCACTGAAGCAGAAATCCCTTACATCTCGTAGGCGATCCGTCAAACTTCTCCGGAAATGCCAGACGAGGGCTGGCAGTTGCAGATGCCGTGGCGGATGCGGGCGGAGGTGGATTCTGTGGAGAAGCGTTCATGCTGGGTGCTGGAAGATGAAGAGCTCGCAGAGACCTTACCAGCTCCTCCGTGAGAGCGGTAAGGTGGTTTAGCTGTTGTTGCTGGGTAGCAAGTACGGTCGCTTGAGCAGATACTTCCGTGGTGAACCGGTAAAATACTGCTGGATCGATATCTGGCGAAGTCTTCTGTAACACAGAGTCAGTGGCGTTGGGATCCATAAGCAGCTTCATTCGAGGTACAACAAGTCAGACAGGTACAGATCTGGTAACAGCGTCAGGGGTATCGTAGAATGGCTAAATCGTAAACGGAGACAAGGCAAGGGTCGAGGCAGGCGGCAGACAGGTGATAGCGTAACATGTGTCGAGAGTCATTGAGCTGAAAATGAGACTCAATTCTCTCCCTGTATCGGAGTTTAGCGGCTCTTTAGCGGAGAGCATAGGACGATGCTTTGTACTCGCTCATGTTTCCTGACAAAAGACCAGCGTAGTATACGGCAGTGCGTTGGTTAACCGCATCACGGATTGTTCTGTCCACCCACGGTTTTTGATTTTAGAATGTCCTTATGGATACCGTTTCAGTGACTTGCTCGGTTAGCATGTTGACATAGCTTGATGCTACATCCATGAACTTGCTGACGTCAGATGAACTCACCTGGAACATGTCCCAGTCGACGTCATCAAGAGCCGCCTGTAGCATAGCTTCTGAGTGGGAGGACCAGCACGTCACTACTCTCTTCACCGGGGGTTCCTGAACAAGCCATTTTTTATATTCCGGTGTGAGGAAAATGGCGGCATGGTCCGATTTGCCAAAAGCCGGTAGTGAGCAGGCATTGTAGGCATTTTTTTAAACTGAGTATAGCAATGATACATTTGTTGGTGAAAAATGTTGATGATTTTAGTTCGGCATGACCTGCCTGAGGTTGGCTTTGTTGAAGTCCCACGCGATAATAAAGGCAGCGTCAGGATGTTTGTTAATGTAGCCGCTGAGCAAATCGTGAAGCTTAGACAAAGCCAAGCTAGAGTCTGCCTGTGGTGGAATGTAAACAGCAGTAACAATGATCGATGAAATATTGCGGGGCAGATGAGATAGCACTGGGCAGATAGCACTGATCACGCTGTGAAGCACCCACAGCATTCACACACTTAACATCAAGCCGATCATCAAAGACTTCTAACACTACGGCAAACTACTTAAGAAACCATCAAAGCCACTTGAAACTCCAAAAAGAACTTCAAGTGAACAAGTCACTCTCACGTCACCAGGAACAACAACCACTCACAGGAGGGCTTTCCTAGAAACGCGTCATGCAAAGACGACATAAGCAGCCAATCAGCAGCCCAGGGTTTCCGAACCAGGAACGGGAAACAAAACTGGAGATCAGAGCAAATCAACTTGAAAGCAAGTAACCCAAACAAATCTCTATATTTTCTGGAACTGGTCGAATTAATCTTTAAAAGTAAAAATCATAAAGTTATCTGCTTGTGACTTCCTCTGGTTGAATTTATGAACAAGCAAAAGAGTGCAAGACTTAAACTTTCTTCAAATCGCAATAACTCTTGAACATACGTATGTGTATGCACAGTATGTGCATATGTGTGTATATGTGTTTTAGCAAGTTTAGTCCATGGATCGTAGAGTAACAGTTAGCAAATAAACTTTTGTTTCATTTATAACAATCATTGTCTCGTGTTGTGAAATTGTCAAGTCTAAACATCTGCAAAGATTCTGTGTTACCTTGCTCATGGTAAAATTATCATTGTGTTTGAAACTATTGTTGGCCACAAATAAGTAAAACAAATTGATAAGACACTAAGTTCGACTACAACGCTGACGTCTAAGTTCATAAGGTGTCAATTATTTGAATCAGATCGGTTCAATCACATCAACCCCAATCTATAAGATTCGATTCCCAAAAGGATTAAATAATCAAATAAGAGTTAATTGCATTACATATGTGTAAGCATATATGTTTTCTTTTAATTTAACGAACAAGACTAGTACCGGCTAGGTGTCGGCATTCTTGTGACCCAGTGTCACATTATTTTTCATTGCGGGAGCAAGTAATTTTCTGTGAATTTGTGAGACTTGGTTCATAAGCCGTTGAAAGGAAATAATGTGAATAAAAAAACAGTTTGCACTACAAACCAGTATGTTCATGATTAAAATAATAAACGCACTGGCCACTTTATTAGGTACACCTTGCTAGTACCGGGTTGGACTCCCCTTTGCCTTCAGAACTGCCTAAATTCTTTTTCGGACCATTCTCTGTAAACCCAAGAGATGGTTGTGCATGAAAATCCCAGTAAATTAACAGTTATTTTGTGTACTCCGACCAGCCCGTCTGGAACCAACAACCATTCCAGGTTCAAAGTCACTTAAATCCCCTTTCTTCCCCATTCTGATGCTCGGTTTGAACTCCAGCAAGTCGTCTTCACCACATCTAGATGCCTAAATGCATTGAGTTGCTGCCATGTGATTGGCTGACTAGCTATTTGTGTTACCAAGCAATTGAACAGGTGTACCTAATAAAGTGGCCGGTGAGTGTAAATTAAAATAATAGGGTAAGACACACCAGTTTGAAATATCAAGCTGTAAATCTATAGCTGTTTTGTACAGGTAAAAATAGCTGGACGTGAATTACACCAGATGCCAGTCCCATAAAATTTACAAATGGCTGCGCCCGCTCCTGGAAAAATAAGGCGGATAGATTTCTAACAATTAGAACATCTTGCACAACCAACTTACTAATTGACCAAGAAGCCAAGTCAGTTGGGTTAACTTATTTATACTATTTTGCACATTTTCCAAAAAAAAATCTATCATTTGGGAAGATAAATTACAAGGCATAAAACCATGTAAACCATATATCAATTTCTTATTAATAAAAAGGATAATTAAATACATGTTGAATGTGTCTTCATTATTGCTATTTCCTCCTGCGATTGTCAAGCTGATTGCACAGTCATGTGGAGTGAGACACCATGAGCACAATGCCTGTCTGCTGGTTGGCTGTCAACAGACCAGCACTATGATGAGCAATTACCTCCTAACACTATAATCAACTTCCAGTACACTGTAAAAAATCAAAAACTGACAAAACCTTAAAAGTGGAAGCAACCAGTTTAAGCAGATTTTTTAGTTTTCTCAACTTGTTGTTTTCAGTTTGTACAACAAAAAGTTGAGAAAACTCAAAAATCTGCCTAAGCTGGTTGCCTTAAACTTTAAAGTTTTCTCAGCTTTTGATTTTTTTACAGTGTAAAATAATTAAGAAGAGAAGAGAAATTATCAAATTTAAACTGAATTTTAACATTTCTGTGAAAGTCATCAAAAAGGAATGCCATTTTTAATATGAGAGGACAGCTTTTGCTCTTTTCTTCTTTTTTGTTTTCTTTTCTGCGTGTTCTCCTTAGCTGCAGTACTGTATGTTGTACACACACACACACACACACAGTCAGACACACATCATGAAAGATCTAAGCATCTGTTGGCCTCAAGGTCGGTTTTCAGCTTGAATAATCTGACTCGTATCATTTTGTACTCAAAGGGAAGGTCACATAGATCACACAACATTGCTATTATAAAACGATCTGAGACCACATGCCATATAAAAAAAGGTTATCAAGTGCACTGATTCTATCCCCTGATCTAATTTAATTTAAATGATGTAACCACAGGGCCAGTTCCGGGTGATTGAAGTTCAGCAATTATTTAAGGAGTGTTAAATCAATCAAACTTTACTCAAACGTATCCCCCTGGTGATACTATTACATTCAATTTATTTTAAACAGATTCACATTTTTATTGATTCGATCTAGTGCACTCTATAGAAATGTTAGTTACTCTTTTATTTTAAGGTGTCCTAGTTACAGTGCAATTATACATTTAAGTAATCTCATATACATTAACAACATGTGCTTATAGAGTTATGAACAGGACTACCTGGGTTTAGTTGATTAGATGCATGTAATTAAGCAGAATTTACACATAATACTTTCCAGTAGCAAGCTACTTTTTACAGAAAATAGCAGTATGGCAAAATACTCCATTGTTGTTTTTAATATCACACTATATTGCAAAAACTAGTTTTAAAGTAGTTTCAATTTGTGGACAATGGCTTAATAAAGCAATATGGCAAAATACTTCATTGTTGTTTTTAATATCACACTATATTGCAAAAACTAGTTTTAAAGTAGTTTCAATGTGTGGAAAATGGCTTAATAAAAGTCAATGGCTTTATTTCATTTGAACTTGAATGAAAGAGACAAAACTATAAACAAACCTACCGAATAATAAGTATTTCCAGATTTATTAAATATATGACTACTTTTGGAGAATGTTGAATAGACATACTGGAATTTGAACTTCAAAAAGCTACAGCATACCACTTTAAATCAGTCCAGTCAGTCCAAACAGATGTCTCAGCATATGGCAGTTACAGCTTTATATAGACGGAAATGACTGTTGCTACTCTTTAGACACTGGCAGTTCCGACCTCTGTTCATATGTTTCTCCATTTGGCACCTGTTTTTGATATAAGGGTAGATTACAAACGCTTTTGCGAAAAGGAAGAAAAAACTTGATTTGCTGTCAAAACAGCCACATTTCTTAGACTGGAGGGGCAATAGTTTAATTTTCTTTATACTTTTTTTTTAATCAGATATGGCAGTGACGGGGTCATTAGCTTCGCTTCGGTGTGTAATCCGATACACTTGTGCTGTTAAGACGGTCAATATAACTTCCCTGATGACGGAACACAAAGTAGAGCTTGTGACATGATACAACCTGGGTCTCCTTCCTGTGCAGAAATTAGCTATTGCGCTGCGGCTTAAAGGACTATCATTCTGACTTTCACAATCCGGCTTACTTTTTTAACTGGGGCAATCACTCAAAGATAACAACCATATAGCCATTAGACGCAGCTTCTTCTCCACTAATTTGATGCTTTTGTCATGTGGAAAATGTAACGCTGTTTCAGCCATTAATTATTTTATGGTTTAAAGCAGGGGTCACCGAGTTCGGTCCTGGAGGGCCGGTGTCCTCCAGAGTTTAGCTCAACCCTAATTATACACACATGAAGCAGCTAATCAAGGTCATATTAGGTATAATTGAAACTTCCTGTTGAGGCAAGTTGGAGCTAAACACTGCAGTACACCAGCCCTCCAGTATCAAGTTTGACGACCCCTGCTTTAAAGGGATAGTTAACTTAAAACTTTGTCATTATTTATTCACACTCTTTTCATTTTAAACTTAAATGCCATTTTTTCGTAATAAATTATTTTTAAAGTACATTGTATACCATACAGTGGCATTGACATTCCGTCAAGCTCCAAAAAGTAGAACACAAAATTTTTTTTTTATATAGTTCATATTGATTTAGTTTTCTTAATCCACTCCATTCAACGGCTTTGAATAATTAATAGACTGAAATGTAAGTTATTCATTGAACATTTTTATTTAGAATTTGATGTTATTGACTTCTAAATTGCCTTGAGACTTGGAATACAGTGATTAATTACATATTTCATTCATCACAAAATATGCATGTGAAGTTTGAGATTTCTTTTTTTTTGTTCAAAATAGAGGAAAAAACACGTAAGAAGTTTCTAGTTTTTTTTTTTTACCTAGCTTTACATTATAGTCAGAGGTCATTGTCACTCTCTCTCTCTCTCTCTCTCTCTCTCTCTCTCTCTCTCTCTCTCTCTCTCTCTCTCTCTCTCTCTCTCTCTCTCTCTCTCTCTCTCTCATATCTGTCTGGTTCCCTTTTTTTTCCAGTGTAGGCGTCTGAGGACAGATAGGATAGGATGTCCATGTTCCTGCCCAAGGCTAGACCTGAAGCTGACTGACTGTGGAGGCGTTCAACTGGCAGTCATAACTCATTCACGCTCAGCTTCAGGCATTACCACACTCAAAAAAGCCAGATGAACACATACAAGTGGGGTCTTACTCACTGGTTAGGTAAGTCAGAGTATTGGGACAACTCAGCACTCACAAAGGTTCTTTGGAAACATATGTTCATGCAGTTTCCTCTCTGCTTTATGCTTCAGGAAATCTACCTTACTTCTTTCTGCAATACCTTATTGTATTGATTGCAAAGGTTTACTAGCTGGCATAGTCTCATGTTGCGCTCAAGTTTGGGAGTACATGTAAATACATATTTGAGTTGTGCATTCAATAAAAGCGAATTCCATTGTTGGTAACTATATTACTGAAAGGATATTTTAATTTAATTGTCATTACAGGTTGACTATAAACAGTTAGAAATACTTTGATAAATGACACATCATTCTTTTAAATACAATGCAACAATATACTATATGGTTTGTCAATGTTCTTTATACAGTGAGGAATATTTAACAATATATTTATAATTCTAAAGACCTCTAAAAAAATTCAAGAACCTGATGAGTCTGATTCATGAACAAGTAACTTGTTAACCAAATCAACCAGTAAATTAAATTAATCCATTCCATTGTTAATTTTTTTATATGAAATTAGTCAATATTTTCTGTGAATGATGACGTTTATATTTTTTAGGGGAAGTATGGCTGAAAATCTATAAAGCATTATACAAACTTTTACACTCATATAGCTCAGATGGCGAAAATGACAATCCATTAAACTCGTCACAGAGGTCAAAGGTCAATGCCAGCATGGTGGATATGGTATGTCCTTTGGCTCAGTGGTAGAGCATTGCGTTAGCAGCGCAAAAGGTTTGGGTTCAATTCCCAGGGAACACACATACTGACAAAACGGTATATCCTGAATTGCACTGTAAGTCGCTTTGGATAAAAGCGTCTGCTAAATGTATAAATGTAAAATGTAAAAAAAAAAATGTCCAGTACACATCTACAGTGTACTTTATCGACTTTCAAACAATATGTTTTTATGGAATTCAGAGCAATCTATGAAAGTACAGTAATTCAGATGCAACCAAAGACTTGTTTTTGTTAGACAAACTGCTGTAGTATTTATTTCATTCCTTCACTGAATTCTCAGGAAAAAGGATGAAGAGAGAAACCTTGAAAAACAATGTGGAAAAGCAAAATGTGAACAAATAAGCATGAGGAGCTAGGGGACAAGATTCGTTTCTCACAGGGAAACATACACTAAAGGTAATTGTTTGGCATTCAGAATATATTCCTGGCTGCAGGGACAGAGCTGTGAGTACGTGTATTTGTGCACAGCTCAAAATAGAGCAGCAGGTGCGGTGTGAAAAGAGCATTGGGTCGAACCTCTGAAACAAAATCAGTCAAGCAAATAATTCAAATCACAAAGTTCTCCATGAATACGGAACATGCAGAACAACATGCACTAAACAGTTAAGAGTTGACACTTTTACATGTATTCCGTCTTTGGAGTGCAGCTTGTTTCTTATATATATATATATATACACACATACATATATATAGAGAAAAGCTAGGTTTATCTATGAATGTGGACATTATGAATGTAGCAATGTGGCAGCCAAACGTAAATGCATTTCTGTGGTGGGAAATCCAATGGGACAAATAACTCAGTGACAGTGAAACTGGTGTATTTTCTCTTTGTTACCTAGTTAGAGTGGTTAAGTAATTTTTAGGGCAAAATAATGATGTGTGATAGTAAATGTTTTTGTGAACTGTCAAATCAAGCTCCCTTGGTGTCCAGCAGATAGATCTTCCACTGTTCCAGGTTGCAAGTGGAAGGTTGTCTTTACAGTGCATTGCGTCAGAATGATTTCTCATTCCTGCCAGGTATACCGAGCACTCACAAATATAGCAGGTGGATACGAATCATCTCTCCCATCATTGGTTATTAATATGGACATGCTAATGAACCAATTTAGCTCACCTGTTGCCACCAGGGGCCGGATTCACGAAACATTCTTAAGAAGAAATTTCTTCTTAACTGCCATTTTCTTCTTATTTTTTAACTTAAGAAAAAAGATAGGAATATTTTGTATTCCCAAAAATTATTCTTAAGAATATTCTTATCTTTTTTCATAAAAAATTTCTTAAGACAAAACTTAAGAAGAATTCAAATTCTTGAAAAGAATCTTCTTAAAAATCATCGTAAATAACTTGTTAATTTAGGACCGCCCCAGACTTGTCTTAAATCCCAACCAGTAAGAATGATTTAATAAATGTATTGGGCTATTTCAAATTAATTGTTATATTTAAGCATTACGACAACACTAGCTACATACAATAGGCTACACAGTAGGACTATTAATAGGGATGTGCACAAGTTTTCTGGAGTGACAATGATCCTAATGTAAACAACGATCGGTCATGATTAGCCTGTGTGACGCTACTTTTAGCTGACTTCAAAACTCAGTCGCAACTCTACAAAAACGAGTCAGATAGGGAGCTTTAATTGGATGATTTATTTTAGCTTATAAATACGACAGAGGCTGCATCCGAAAACGTACAGGCAATGACTTTTAAAGCAGCGCTTTAGCGGAAACACGGAAACACCTCGCGAAACTTGAGTTCAGACAGCATGACGGTTTAATGATCTACAACAATATAGAACGAGTTTTGGTGATAACTAAATTCATATTTAATTACTACAACACTGGTTTCTCGCTAGAAATAACCCCAAAAGTGCAAAAAGTTAGTCAGAAATATGCATTTATACACAAGCTAACCACCAAACGCTACTTTCAGATGCCATCTTTATTTTTTAGCTCTACCGAAACATATCGCTACAGCTCGAGACAGACTGTTCAAAAACACGCTGCATTAAAAACGTGAAGCTGAGCGAGTGACAAAAAGAGTGTACGTGCTGATTATGATTACGAGGGTAATATGCAGGAAGCGCAAAAAGACAATAAAGGGTGAGTTTATCAGTGCGTCATGTAGGCCTATTCACTCAGATAAAGACATTTTTCATTCTTGTTTTCTTCTTAAGAAAAAAATTAAGATGTTCTTAAGAATATAATTAAGAACTTAAGAATTTTTCAAGAACTGCACTTAAGAACATATTTACGAACTTCGTGGAATCTATCTTAAGACATTTCTTAACTTATTTCTTAAGAAGATTTTCGTGAATCCGGCCCTAGATAATGCCTTTTCTAGGATTTCCATTGCCATGACATTGCTTGGGGAAAGATCAGCTATATTGATTAGCCTATATTTTTCATCAGTCTTTTGTGTGTGTGTGTGTGTGTGTGTGTGCGCGCGCCAAAATGGTTCTAATGAAAGCACACATGACAGCTCAGAGATGTTTCAGATATTCCAGACAGCTGTCATTTCTAGAAAAAAAATCATGGGTTTTTCTCTTAGTAATATGTGTAATCACAAACACCCGATGTCTCACAGAAACTCACTTGCGTTTGTCTTTGATCTGATCTTTAACATTTAATTTGAACTAAGTACAAACTTACAGTTTCAGACTGTACAAACTTTGCAGTTTACCCTCTCAAATACTATTTTTAGGGTTTTAATCTGAATCAAAATTTTGTGATTAATGTACAGTCTAAATGGGGGCAACAATTATATATTTTTTTATTTATTATTATTATTTTTTTTTTAAAGAAAGAAAAATAATAAACTTAAGTACCTATCACTATCACAGGTTGTATTACAGAATACTGTAGCATACTACTTTTTAAAATGGTTATAGCCGTATCCACCTTTTTCTTTAATGAGCCCACTGCATTTTAATTTATGGGAAGCACCTCTGGTTTGGGGAAGTTCCATTTAAAAAGATTGGAACAAATATTTTTGGCTCATAATATTGCACTACTAATTATCCTTATCTGTCCTTTTGACTGAATGGACTGTACATTTTCAGTTATGTTCCATTTTCAGAAGTCAGGAGAATAGCATTATGTTTCGTATATTAATGTGATCTGATATGACATCGATATCTGTGAAATAGCTCTTTTTAGCCCAATGCCTGATTATTTTCATGTATTCATTGCATTCTGCTGTGCCAATGACACTTCCTTAACATTGCTGCGGATAGGAGCATTTTTATCTTTCACCTGTTCGTACTCTCAGATCATCTTCTTCCATTCATCTCACTGTTCCCCCTGTTCGCCTTGTTACTTATTACTACTCTTTCAGCCGCTCTGCTCCCCAGCTTTGGAACTCACTCCCTTCTGACCTTTGTAACATTGACTCTCTCCCACATTTTAAATCCAAACTCAAAACCCATCTGTTCAGCATAGCTAACTCCCTTTGATCACAACTGCATTGTGTTTTTAACTGTATTGTGTCTTATTGTCTTTATTGTTTTGTTAATGATGTTCGGTGACCTTGAGTGTCAAGAAAGGCACCTATAAATAAAATGCATTATTATTATCTTTAGGAGTTTTTCATTGTATGTTAAAAAGCAATGTGTAAAGTAAATTTCTTTTTAATGATTGATGGTTGAAGGGTGAGTAAAAATAATGTCACTTCATTGTATCCAGTTTTTGAAAATGCTTAGTAATTTGTTCATAGAACCTTTTTCTGATTGTTTACAGTGTAATGGAATTTACTCCCATAATTTGTGCAAAATTTAATGAGGCGTAGGAAAAAGGTAGATATATGTAGTGTTTCACGTGATATATATATATATATATATATATTAAATAGGCAGTATGAAGTACATGTAGGCGGATGTTTTATTCTGAATATAGCAACGGTTTACGGCTCTCCATTCTCAGCGCAACAATCTTGCATTGTGGTCAGAAGATAAGTTTACAGTCCATACTTTAATCGGCTCCATTTTGCAATGTTTTCATGCTGGGATTATGATGACGAGGCTAGTTGGTAAAAATACCCTCAGTTATTCTCCTGTGACTGAACACATCGAGAGCCAGGATTATGATGGGCACATATTGTGAAGGGAACGTGAGAAAAGAGCAATCAGTCGTGAAATGACATTATTCATTTGAAATCAGGAAGATAAATGAGCAAGAAATATGGAGCCATGGTTCTAATCAGACGTAGTGGCTTTTCTAAAGCTTTGATCCCCCCCATTGGCTTTCATGGCTAAATGCCAGAGTGATTAGTCCTTTATCACTTCATATTTCATCTGCACGCGTCTTGTGATCATCAGCCTTTTATGCTCATTTTCCGTGAAAGGGGCACTCTGTGATTGGTTTCTCAATGAGTCTACACTTTCAGACAGTTTCAAACAATATGTTTTTTGTTACTTTAAACATCCAAATTCTGATAATAACAGAAGATTAGCCAGATTCCAAGAGAATCTGATGATATAAAAGCCCCCTCCTTCTTAAAGTGTTTTTTAACAGCAGCTGTTCTTTGCCATCATCACAGGTGGTTCAAAGCAGCCCTGAGGTGCTTAAAAAAGGATGGCCAGCACTGATGGGAAACTTTCAAGTGTTTCCTCGGCAACCGCTCAGAAATTTGCAGTTGCCTGGAGATGTAACTTTTCTCTTTCAGCCTAGCATAGTGAGGTCACGTACAGGTTTGGGGATATACAAACACTTAACTTCTTGGTAGAGCTTATTCCCTATTGGAATTAGTGTCTTTGTAGCTGTATATTGTTTTGTTGAGAAAGCTTAAGCAGTGTATCTCTTTTGATGAGTTGATCACAGCTCACAGATTATATACATCACTCCTTCATCACTCCAAATCATGCATACATTCCGATAGGAGTGCTTGGTTCACAAGGTAGGTGTTACGACCGCTAGGGATCAATCGCAACAGATAGGATGAAGAGAGTCTCGATACTAGAAAGAATTAGAATTAACAAGCTTTTATTACAGATAAGGTAAGGGATTAACATCAGGGGAAGACAAGGCCAAAACAACAAACAAAAGTGACTCTTTATTATGCCTCTATATTTCCTAAATCGAAATTAAAGAAAATGAAATACAATCACAACTTACCTAACTCCCTTTTCCAAAAACAATATAAAAAGATATTACGAAAATAAAATGGCGTCTATCCCCCTACGTCCCTTGTCATAATAAATTACCGTCTATTTACATAAGCTATATACAATTTGTCAGTTAACATTGCACAATCAGAATTGATAGTTGTAGTGAGTAAAGCGCGGACTAAATACAAGCAACTCTGTCAACAGGAAAGATGAAATTGACAGAGCAGAATACAGTCAGAAGAACGCACAAACGAACGGCACGAAATGAGCGACGAGAAGTACAAACGAACTGCACGAAATGAGCGACGAGAAGTACAATGGCACAGAAGGCCTCGATCCACGTTTAGGGCAGTCCTTTATCCGAGTCAGGCAAGGATGAGAACCAATCACCACCTCCATCAGATCAACTCCAAGCTCCACCTTCCTGGAAACAAATGTAATCCTAGAGAGAGCGAGAGAGAGAGAGAGAGAGAGAGAGAGAGAAAACACCAGAAGGCAGCATAGAAACAACAGACAAATGACTGAAGGTCGTAACACCCCCACACTAAAAATAAAACACTATAGTTTTACTGATTAACACGGGATAGGGTGTCCGCAATTACATTATCAATACCTTTCTTATGACAGATCAGTAAATTGTAACTTTGACAGATTAAAGACCATCGCATCAGACGATGATTTGCATTAGACATCCGCTGCAAAAACACAAGAGGGTTGTGGTCCGTGTACACTGTAACTAACTGTGAGCTAGACCCAACATAGACCTCAAAATGTTGCAAAGCGAGAATTAAAGCGAGAGCTTCTTTTTCTATGGTACTGTAATTGACTTGGTGTTTGTGAAATTTCTTTGAAAAGAAACTAATTGGGTGATTCAAACCATCAGCACCCATTTGAAGAAGAACGGCACCTGCACCAGAGCCACTAGCATCAACCTCTAGTAAGAACGGTTTTTCAAAACAAGGTGCAGCAAGTACAGGGGCACTACAAAGTAAAGTTTTCAACGCCTCATAGGCAGGCTGACATTCTGGAGACCACTTAAATGAAACTGCTTTACTTAGTAGTTTAGTGAGGGGACTGGCGACAACTGAAAATTTTTTACAAAAGCATCGATAATAACCAGTCATGCCGAGAAATCGACGAAGTTCCTTCTTGGAGGTGGGAACAGGAAAATCAAGAATGGCCTGTACTTTTGAGTTAAGTGGACGAACTTGACCATTTCCCACCTCTTTTCCCAAATACGTAACTGTGGCACAACCGAATTCACACTTTGACAAATTCAAAGTCAAATTTGCATTTCTCAAACACTTAAAGACATCATTCAAGGTTTCGAGATGACCTTCCCACGTATCATTATAACACACTACATCATCCAAATAAGCCTCGCAATTGGACACATTGGACAGAACTATAGACATTAACCGCTGAAAAGTAGCTCCAGCATTTCGAAGTCCAAAGGCCATAACACGATACTGCATAAATGCATCGGGTGTAGCGAAAGCAGAGATTTCAGATGCTCGATCTGTAAGTGGTACCTGCCAATATCCTTTCAGTAAATCTAATTTAGTTACAAACTTAGCATTTCCTACTCGATCGACACAATCTTCCATACGAGGAAGTGGAAAAGAATCCGCTTTTGTTAAAGCGTTAACCTTTCGATAATCAGTACAGAATCTGGAGGATCCATCTGGTTTAGGGACGAGTAGGCATGGGGAAGACCACGGACTAGTACTAGGAACGGCTAAATTGTGCTCTAACAAATACTGCGTTTCCTGCTTCATTAACTGTCTTTTGACTGGGTTTACACGATAAGCATTTTGCTTAACTGGGGCATGTGAACCGACATCTATGTCGTGGTTTATCACATGGGTAATCGAAGGAAAGTCATTAAACAAAGTTGGATACTTCTCAATAAGATTAGAAATATCTACCTGAGCTGATACAGACAAGTGTAACAATTTTTCTGATAAATGCAACAAGGTTTCAGAATTAGGTAAACGAGCCGATAAAAATGATGCACTATTCATTCTCAAAGAGTCACTCTCGGGCGAGTACTCTGAAAGTGACACAGTAACTGGTGCTATAGTAACAACAGATTTGTTAACGTCAGAATCAGGACGTGACACATATGCCTTCAGCATATTAATGTGACAAACGCGCGATTTTCTTCTACGATCGGGGGTTTCAACTATATAATCCGTATCTCCGAGTTTCTCTTTGATCGCATAAGGACCAGCGAATTTAGCTTGGAGCGCTGAACCTGGTGTTGGAATTAAAACAAGAACTTTATCTCCAGCCTGAAATGATCAGGTGACAGTTTTTTTATCGTAGTGAGTTTTCATTTGGCTTTGTACAGAACTGAGTGATTTTTTTTGCTAATTTCCACACTGAATGCAAGCGTTCACGAAATACACTAACATAATCTAACACACTGGTGGTTGGTGACATACGACTGGATGACAGAATTTGTTCCTGCAGAATTTTCAACGGACCACGAACAGTATGTCCAAAAACCAACTCAGAAGAACTGAATCCAAGAGAAGCTTGCGTAGTATTCTGAACTGCAAACAACAAGAGTGGGATGTGCTCATCCCATTCCTTCTCATGTTCCACGCAAAAGGTTCTGAGCATTGACTTTAACGTTTGATGGAATCGTTCGATAGCGCCTTGCGATTGAGGGTGGTACGCACTGGATACGTGATGTTTGATAGCTAACTGTTTCATTACTTTTGCGAACACATTAGACATAAAATTAGTACCTTGGTCAGATTGAATGTGTTTCGGCATTCCAAACGTAGTGCAAAACTTAACCACTGCTTTGACAATTGTGTGAGCTTTGATAGAACGCAACGGTATTGCTTCAGGAAATCTGGTAGAGGCACACATTAACGTCAAAAGATAAGAGTTTCCAGACTTCGTTTTAGGTAATGGCCCCACACAGTCAATCAGGATTCGTTCAAATGGTTCTCCTAATACAGGTATAGGCTTCAACGGAGCGGGAGGAGGTATTTGATTTGGCTTACCGGCAATTTGGCATGCATGACACGATTTACAAAATTTAGCTACATCCGACTTCATGGAAGGCCAAAAGAAATGTTTCAACAACTGATCATAAGTTTTACAAATACCCAGATGACCGGAAAGTTCGTGATCATGCGCTACACTCAGCACTTGTAGTCTGTAAGGCTTCGGAACAATGACTTGGAAAACAGTGCTCCAGTCACTCTTTGCATGACGTGGAGACCACTTACGCATCAAAACATCCCCCTCGAAGTAGTATGCCACTGGATGCTCAGACAAATCAGGCAGCTTGACGGCAGCTTTTATGCAATGACTTAAAGTTAAATCAGTACGCTGAGCTTCAACCAACATTGGTTTGCCAATGGGTAAATCGACATTCGGAAGTGCGCACACTTCTACGTCAACTGTGTCCTCACCTTTCTTTACCCTATTAAAATTATCAGTACACAGAAAAGAATCCGAGAGGTTTACAGTATCTCTAAATTTACCTGCTTGAGATCGGGTAACAACACATGTGCCAAACACATCAGGAAATTCCTCGCACAACACATCAACATCAGTTGCAACAGGGGTTTCTGTTACCTCGGGCAAACAAAAAACTTTGTCACCAGCCAAATCATTCCCAAGAATGAGCGACACATCTTTAACCGGTAATTGTGCCCGAAGTGCCAGTTTAACATTCCCTGAAATAATTCCCGAACGCAGAAACACCTGATGCAAAGGAGCTTTAATTACTGGGAGATCAATCCCTTGAACCAACACACTAGAACCACAGCTAGACTGTTCAGAAAATGGCAACGCACCTTGCAAGATAAACGATTGGGCGGCGCCAGTATCACGGAGGATGCGAATGCGCTTCATCTCAGAACTATCTTCAGTCAGTGAAACAATACCATCATAAATGAATGGTTCAAAAATTGACTCACTCGACGAACTTCGACGAACTCACTCGAGTGACAAAACTGATCTCTCAATCAACGCGACACTTTCGAAAACTTTTCCTTTCTAACCGCTTTGCGCTTCAAAGTGGGACAATTTGCAATGAGGTGCCCAACCTCATGACAATAAAAGCACTCAAGGCTTTCCTTACTGTCTACACTTACTACTTTCTTATATACTACAGCAGTATCTTTAGAAGTACCCACCCGACTAGAAATATTATGCTTTGCAGGTGAAAATACTACTCTGTGCGTAAGTACAAATTCATCAGAAAAAACTGCGGCTTCAGAAAGAGAAGACACTTTCTGCTCATTTAAATAGACAACTATTTTCTCCGACAGACAATTCTTAAATTCCTCCAACAGTATTAACTCCTTCAGTTGCTCCAACGTGTCTATCTTGTTTGCAGCACACCATCTATCAAACAAATTTGCTTTGTCTCTAGCGAATTCAGTGAACGTTTGGCTAGGGGTTTTCACAAGATTTCGAAACTTTTGTCGGTACGCTTCGGGGACTAGTTCATACGCACGCAATACAGCATTTTTCATCACGCCATAATCCAAGCTTTGTTCAAGCGTTAACGCGGAGCAGACTTCTTGGGCTTTACCTACTAGTTTGCATTGCAGCAACAGTGGCAAAACATTCCGCGGCCAATTTAACGTAACAGCAATCCGCTCAAACACCGTAAAATAAGTATCCACCTCGCTCTCTCGAAACGGCGGTACGAGTGAAATTTGTCGACTAACATCAAACACAGGTTGACTTACTTGGTTTCGTCGAGGTGCAGGAATAGGACTTGGAGTGGAAGCATTGATGAGTAACGGCGCTGGCATGCTCACGCCGAGCGCATCAGCAGCTGTGGGTCGAGCAGGTGATTTATTTCTGAGCTCGAGCTCCAACTCCTTGAGCTTGATTGCTCGATGAGATTCGATTTCAACTGTGCGTGCGTGCAACAGCTGACTCTGGTACCGCTGCTTACTTAGCTCTAGATCAAGCTCTTTGAGTCTGATTGCCAACCGAGGATCAGTTGAAGGAGGGAGATCGACAGGATCCATGCCGGCCATCTCCTCGGGTTCGGGATACTCCGCCCCCTTACCCACGGAAACTGGCCACTGATCTGCAACACCTGCTTCACTCTCCTCCGACAAAACACCATACTCCACCAAATGCTTATAAATCACCTCCTTGATTTCTTGCTTCACTGCACCACGAGGAACTTTGATTTGATAAAAATTAGCAATCAAAAATAAATCATCCTTACGGCAAATGTTTAATTGTCCAACAGAAGGTTGAGTTGCAAAATTGTCCAACTCGAATTTCTTAGACATTCCGAATTCCCTCCCCCTTATATTGAAAACCACTAGCCAGACAAAAATATACAAAGCAAATTTCATTACCCAACGCTATAACAAACACGAGCTCCCCAATTTTTTATATAGATTTTCCTTCTTTATGACGAGTTCACTGAAAAGATGAGGTATCGCTTTTTTTTTGGGACGAGCCCCCAATTTCTGTTACGACCGCTAGGGATCAATCGCAACAGATAGGATGAAGAGAGTCTCGATACTAGAAAGAATTAGAATTAACAAGCTTTTATTACAGATAAGGTAAGGGATTAACATCAGGGGAAGACAAGGCCAAAACAACAAACAAAAGTGACTCTTTATTATGCCTCTATATTTCCTAAATCGAAATTAAAGAAAATGAAATACAATCACAACTTACCTAACTCCCTTTTCCAAAAACAATATAAAATTATATTACGAAAATAAAATGGCGTCTATCCCCCTACGTCCCTTGTCATAATAAATTACCGTCTATTTACATAAGCTATATACAATTTGTCAGTTAACATTGCACAATCAGAATTGATAGTTGTAGTGAGTAAAGCGCGGACTAAATACAAGCAACTCTGTCAACAGGAAAGATGAAATTGACAGAGCAGAATACAGTCAGAAGAACGCACAAACGAACGGCACGAAATGAACGACGAGAAGTACAAACAAACTGCACGAAATGAGCGACGAGAAGTACAATGGCACAGAAGGCCTCGATCCACGTTTAGGGCAGTCCTTTATCCGAGTCAGGCAAGGATGAGAACCAATCACCCCCTCCATCAGATCAACTCCAAGCTCCACCTTCCTGGAAACAAATGTAATCCTAGAGAGAGCGAGAGAGAGAGAGAGAGAGAGAGAGAGAGAGAACACCAGAAGGCAGCATAGAAACAACAGACAAATGACTGAAGGTCGTAACAGTAGGTTTTATCCAAAGCGGCTTACAATTAGGGAATACCTAAAACAATTAATCTTGAAGAGGCAAACAGACAGAGGAATTGCTCGTAACACCAAGTCTCAGGCATTGTTCAAATAAGCACAAGCTAGCAAGGGAAGGAGAGAAAGATAAAGACCTTTTTTTAAGTTTAGGATGAAGTCAAGTAGTGTCGAAAGAGATGAGTTTTCAGTTGTTGCTTTAAGATTGACAGGGATCCAGCATTCCGGATAGAGGTTGGAAGATCATTCCACCAGCCAGGAATGGTGAAATAATTTTTTCTGGAGATTGATTTTGAGCCTCTCTGTGATGGTACCACGAGGCGTCGCTCACTAGCAGATCTCAGACTTCTGGAGGGGATAAAGATTCATAATAGTGAGTGGAAGTAGGCGGGTGCTGAGCCTGTGGTTGTTCTATATGCAAACATCAGTGTCTTGAACTCGATGCAAGCTGCAACTGGTAGCCAGTGTAAGGAGATAAAGAGAGGTGTAACATGGGCTCTTTTGGGCTCGTTGAAGACCAGTGGTGCCGCTGCATTCTGAATCATTTATAGAGGTTTGATTGTGTTTGATGGAAGTCCAGTCAGAAGAGCATTGCAGTAGTCCAGCCTAAAAATTACAAGGGCAAAAATTACAAGAAGTTGTGCAGCATGCTCTGTCAGAAAGGGCCTGATCTTTCTGATGTTGTGTAGTGCAAACCTGCAAGATCGAGCAGTCTTTGCAATGTGCTCTTTGAAGGTCAGCTGGTCATCAAAGATTACACAAAGATTTCTGACAGAAGTTGATAGTGTAATTGTTGATGAACCTAACTGAATCGTGAAGTCATGTTGTAGAGTTGGAGTGGCAGGGAAGACAAGAAGCTCAGTCTTTGCCAGGTTGACCTGTAGGTGATGTTCTTTCATCCATGCAGAGATGTCTGCCAGGCAGCCTATGATCCGTGCAGCTACCATTGGATCATCTGGTTGAAAAGAGAGATAGAGCTGTGTGTCATAAGCGTAGCAATAGTAGGAGAAGCCATGAGCCTGTAAGATGGGACCCAGTGATGTAGTGTATGTGGAGAAGAGGAGGGGTCCAATAACTGATCCCTGGGGAACCCCAGTAACCTAATGAATGTGCTTCGGATACCTCCCCTCCCCAGGCCCCCCTGAAAGACCGACCAGTGAGATAGGATTCAAATCAATGAAGTGGAATCCCAGTGATGTCCAGTGATGAGAGGGTGGACAGGAGGATCTGATGATTGACAGTGTCAAAAGCAGCAGATAGATCCAGAGGAATAAGGACTGATGATATGGAATCGGCTTTTGCAATTCGCAGGGCTTCAGTGACAGAGTAGTGCAATCTCAGTTGAATGGCCACTCCTGAAATCTGACTGTTTAGCATCCAGTTGGTTGTTTTGGGAAAGAAACAATGATACCTGGTTGAAGACAACTCGTTTGAGTGTTTTGACTATGAATGAAATGAGAGAGACAGGTCTGCAGTTTTAAATAAGATAAGTGATAAGCCTGTGAGGAGAGATGTGTTGATAAAATGAGTGAGTGCTGGTAAGAGTGTGGGAGAGATTGCTTGGAGAAGGTGTGATGGGATTGGGTCTAGAGGACATGTTGTAGGATGGCTGAAGGGGAGTAGTTTGGATACTTCCACCTCAGTGAGGGGACCGAAGGAGAAGATGGGAGTTTGAGCAGTGGATGTGGTTGGTTGGAGGTCCTGTGTGTGTGGAGGTGAAAACTGACTACTGATTGTTCTAGTTTTGTTTGTGAAAAAAGTGGCAAAGTCATCAGCTGTTATAGAAGTGGTGGGAGGTGGTGAAGGAGGACAGAGGAGATAATTAAATGTTCTGAAGAGATTATGCATGTCTGGAGGACTGTTGATCTTGTTGTGGAAATGTGAGGATTTGGCAGTGTGGACTTCAGCGGAGAAGAATGAAAGCAACGATTGATACCTGCTCAGGTCCGACGGATCGTCCATGCTGGCCTAGAGGAGAGAGGACAAATGTCATCTGGACAAGAGGTTAAGGTAGAGCATAAAGTGTCAGTAGCTGCATTCACATCCAGAGATGTTAAATGGGTAGATGAGGGAAGAGAGGATAATACTACAGAGGAAAGATTGGAGGGAGAAGGGGAGTGTAGGTTTCGTCTAAAAGTAACCGGTAAGGGGGTTGGTGGCACCCGGGTAGCAAAATGTAATGTCAATTTAATGAAGAAATGATCTGAGATATGCAGTGGTTGAACCAGAATGCTATCTGCAGTACAATCGCATGTGTAAATTAAATCAAGTTGGTTGCCTGATTTGTGCGTGCTAGTAGTGGTAAGGCGTTTGAGATCAAAGTAAGCTAGGAGTGAATGGAAGTCTGTAGCATAAAGCTTTCCTAGATGAATGCTGAAATCATCAAAGACTAAGAGTGGAGTGCCATCCTCCACGAAATAGGACAGCAGCCCGTCCAGCTCCTCTAGGAAGGTGACTAGAATTTGGCCAGGGGGACAGTAAATTACCACAATCTGGAGTTTGTCGTACGCTGCCGTCCGTCTTTTCTGGTGACTAATCGGCTTCTCACAACTTATAACAGTGACCAAGCAGTTTAAATACTTTAACAGTCACTGTGGCTGGCTTCTGATTAGCCCAGTCAATAGCCTAAATGAGTGCTAATAGCGCATGACGAAACTAACACTTTGCCCAAAGAGCAATGGAGGCGCAAATTATTATACTTACCAGTAAATGCAAACAAAAATATAAACCTCATCGAAAATGCACAATAGAAATAGGTAAGAAACAAAGTATTACTTCCTAGCAGCAAGTAAACAATTTAAACAACAGAGGTTTAAACAACATCTACAAACAAGTATTACAACACTTACACATACGCTGCCGTTTGTCTCTTCTGGTAAATAAATCGGCTTCTCCCAGCTTTATAACAGCTTTATTTACAAAAGTAATAAAAAATTAAAACAGAGACTTGACATGAGCAGACTTGACCTGACATGAACGGACTTGACCTGAAGAGAATTGGCATGAACAGACTAGGCTCACTGACAGCAGGTTACAACATCAATACATGACGAGAGACAATGGCAACATGAGGGCTACTTATAGCAAACACCAAGTGTCACATGACAAGAACCAACCAATAAGCGAACAGAACTGAGAACCACATGACAGGACAATAAAGTTTGAGGTTCAAACCCACTCTCTCTGTTTAAATCTAGATTAAAGACACATATCTTTAGCCAAGCATTCATATAATGCTTCGCATAATCTTATACTGCAGTTATATCTGATCAAATGCACATTATTATGCTTTAGCTTGGGTTGAACAAATTATGTTTGCTTGGATGTGTAGTATATCGGAGACCGAATAAGACAAATTTAAGATGCGATCAGAACATTGAAACCTGAGGAGCCAAAATTCCACAGAGGCCCAAGAAAATGGCAGAATGTCGTAAATCAGATCCCTAGCCCCAGCCTGTCTGAATACAGCCTAACCAGCACACCTCTTTCAGAGAAAGCTTGCAACATTAAAACAAAAGGAACACTTAATGATAATTCCAATGCAGGAAGGAGACTATCAAATTTGGGGCGAGTAATAAATATTAATGGTCAAAGAGACGCAACATGTGACCATTACATGTAAATCTGTGATATAAATCACAGCTTCAGACTTTCTTAGATTGACTTCCCCCAACCACACCTAGAAGACAAAGGATCCGACTGAAATTCCTTGGTTCACAAAGACTGTAAAATCATCTTAAAAGACTTTCATTTTCATTGTTAATGAAACTAATAATTTCTATGCATAACTGCATATTATGTATGTGACCCACAAATTTGACTATCCTTGTTTTAATCACTCATTGTGCATGTCTTGCTTTTAATAAGTATTGAATAGCTTAAGCCTTAAGGGTTAATGTTCATGTTTGGTATTTATAAGTTTGATTATTCTAGCTTGAAACGTTTCTTCCAATTGATTCTCTGTCAAATGTATCATATTCTGGTTATAGAAATCACATCCAAAAGTATACTTTGCAAGAGTATGTAAAATTTGGGCAATGTGACAGACCATGACATGTTGATTTATTGATTGGGTGGAGAAACAAAGCAGCACCCAGAGCCAAGATAGGATCTAATTGGTCAAGAAAACCATTGGGAGGCGTCTGAAAGCCGAGTTTAAATACTAAGGACACCCTCTTCCACTCTCTCTTGAAAATGCTCTCTAACTCTCTTACAAGCTCTTGAAACTCTCTTTAGCCATTTTTGTCATCACTTTCTGTGCTTTCTGAGCACCATGTGCTCTGGCCTACATGCCAGATTCGACCACAATGAGAAGAAAAGCCACCTAGTCTCTTTACATCCTTTTATTCTTTCACTTTTTTTTTTTTTTCGTTGAGTTCGTGTGCTAAGTTAAGTTTGCCAACGACCTGGAGCACCCGTCTAAACTTCAACCAGCCCACAACTCCACAGCTTCAGCCAAGAGCCAACACCCACTTCAACGACTACTGAACTCTAAGCCAATCAGCGACTTCGGAGAAACCCTTTTCTGCAAAGAGGAAAGGGTTTTCCTTGAAAGGGTTTAAGTTTTCCCTTAAACACGAAAGCTACAAACCCCAGATTCTCGCTGAGCTAGTGTATTTTTAATATAGATTTTAGCCTCATTGAAAAACTCGATGTGAGGGTTAAATAAGTGATTGATGGTTGTTCAGGTCTATGCAACTGCACATATTGCTGTAAATGTGGGATATCACATTCTCATTCTCTTAAACTAATCCTTTCCTCACTTTCTCTCTTTCTGCAATGTGTGAATGTGTGAATGCTTGTGTGAATGCTTGTGTTCATGTGTAGATTAGTTTACATGTCTTAGAGTTATATAAATAAAGTCTTATATTGAAAAGAGAAATATCTTGTGTTTTGTGCTCACAAGTTAATGTCTTAATCTGTCAATTTTGTTACTGTGCTATTTAATACTGTTTTCACTATATTTTGGGATTTTAATATCCAGTGCAGAGTTTGTTATACGGCTTGTTCAGTGAATCGCAGTGAAACAGTGAGTCTGTTCAAATTCCCTATAAAATCATTAATGATTCCCTTTGAGCTAAATTGACCTGAAAAAAGGTGCAACAGATTATACATAGGCCGGATACGCAATGTCATGGATGTGCATTGGATGGTATCCAGTGGTAGCAGATAGGTTGTTGTATTAGTGCAGTGTGTGTGTGTAGTCCAGTTGAACTGTGTTAGAGTCCAAGTTAAAGTGCAGTGCATGGCATATTGTAAATTGGGAGTGTGCTGTAGGGTGTATTAGTTTTTGCCATTCATTAGCCTGATAGCCTGAGGGAAAAAGCTATCCCTCAGTCGACTAGTGCGGGATCGGATGCTGCGGAGACATCTTCCTGAGGGCAGCAGAGAGAGCAGACTGTGGGAAGGGTGGCTGGACTCCTTGATGATCCTCCGGGCTTTCCTTACACACCGCCTGGTGTAGATGTCCTGGAGGGAGGGAAGCTTACCTCCAACAATGTGGCGGGCAGTTCACACGACCCTTTGCAGAGCTTTGCGGTTGCCAGCGGTGCTGTTTCCAAACCAGGCGTTGATGCAGCCGGTCAGGATGCTCTCCACAGTGCAGGTGTAGAAGGATCCGAGGATGCTGGGGCTCATTCCAAACTTCCTCAGCCGTCTCAGGAAGAAGAGGCGCTGATGTGCCTTCTTCAGCACTGCATCGTGTGAGCAGAACATGTGAGAATCTCAGTGATGTGAATGGAATGCCAAGGAACTTAAAGCTGTTTACCCGCTCCACAGGGGTCTTGTGGGTGTTGATGGGTGTGTGTTCTCTGCTCTGTCTCCGGAAATCCACCACCAGCTCCTTGGTCTTGTCGATGTTGAGTGAGAGGTGGTTCTCCTGACACCATTTAGTCAGGGTACTCACCTCCTCTCTGTAGGCCGTTCTGATCAGGCCTATCACCGTTGTGTCATCGGCAAATTTTATGATGGCGTTGGAGCTGTTTGTGGCTGTACAGTCATGTGTGTACAGGGAGTACAGAAGTGGGCTGAGGACGCAGTCCTGTGGAGCACCAGTGTTGATGACCAGGGGATTTTAGGTGTTGTTGCCCATTCTGACCACCTGACTGCTGCCTGTCAGGAAGTCCAGAATCCAGCTGCACAGAGATCTGTTCAGTCCCAGAGTCTGGAGCTTCGCAACCAGTGTGGCAGGCACTATGGCTGATCGAACATCGCTGTTAATCCACGGTTTTTGGTTGGGGTAGATGCAGATTGTTTTTTGTCGGTACTAAGTCCTCTATACACTTCCTGATGAAACACATTACGGAATCTGAATATGCAGAATTAACCAAATTTTGTCATAAGTAAAGTATAGTAAGCTTCTGCAATATATAAATATATTGTAGAAATTTAATTTCCTGTAAAGCTGCTTTGCAAAGATTGTATCGTGAAAAGCGCTATACAAATAATCTTGAATAACCAATGAGGAACGAGACACATGACTAGAAAAATCAATCATAATGTGACACATACACAAGGCAGAAATACATGAGGGCAAGGGAAGCATGATAATAACAGCATTTACACAATTTTATTTTTACAAAATAAAAGACATGAAAACAAGAACATGAAACGTCTCGGTTACGTACATAACCCCCGTTCCCTGAAGGAGTGAATGGAGATGTAACATCAGAGTGACTGACGTAATGTCCTAGAGGGACTCCTGCCCAAAGAAAAGCGAGATCCGACCACGGGCTGAAGGTCTGACAGCAGGACGGGGTGATTGAGACCCGGTATGTTCCGCGTCACCATGTTCACTCGGTCGTGAAGCCAACGCTGAAGCGGTCTCATATGAAGCAAACCGAGCTGTGTGACAGCAGCTGCGGATGCCATATGCCCCAGGAGCCTCTGAAACTGTTTCAGTGGAACCACCCTCTTGCGCTGGAAAGACTCCAGGCAGTTCAGCATCAACTGAGCACGCTCTACTGAGAGACATGCTGTGAGGTTGACAGAGTCCAACTCCATGCCAAGAAAAGAGGTCCTCTGCACAGGGGAGAGTTTACTCTTTTCCCAGTTGACCAGAAGCCCCAACCGGCTGAGGTGGCTGAGCACCATGTTCCTGTGTTCGCATAACTGTGCTCGAGACTGGGCCAATATGAGCCAGTTGTCGAGGTAGTTGAGAACGCGGACGCCTGCTTCCCTTAATGGAACAAGGGCTGCCTCCATGATCTTGGTGAAGACACGAGGCGACAGGGACAGCCCGAAGGGGAGGAACTTGTACTGATATGCTCGCCCTTCGAACGCAAAGCAGAGAAACGGTCTGTGTTGAGTGAGAATCGAGACATGAAAGTATGTGTCCTTAAGGTCAATCGCCACAAACCAATCAAAAGGACGGATGCAATGAAAGATGCATTTATGCATCAACATCCTGAATGGAAGCTTGTGAAGGGCCCGATTCAGGATGCGCAGGTCCAAGATTGGTCGTAACCCACCACCTTTCTTGGGTACGATTAAGTAAGGGCTGTAGAACCCTGACCTCATCTCTGCTGGAGGCACCGGCTCTATTGCGTCTATCGCCAGCAGGACCGGGATTTCCGCACGCTGAACTTGGGAGGACGTCGGGCGAACTGAATCATGTAGCCGAGTCTGATGGTTCTCAGGAGCCAGCGAAACAGCCTGGGGAGCGCTTGCCAGGCCCCCAGAGATCGTACAAGCGGGACCAGAGTAACCACCGATATACCCGCGGTGGGGCAGCGAAATAGAGCACAGGGACCCGACTCGGAAGGCACTGTCCAGACTGAACGAGAACTTACAGGCCATGGACGGAAGGCGTAGTTTACCCATCCAGGCGGCAGCGCTTTTGGGGCAGAGCTGTATGGCAATAGCGTGATCGACTGGGGGATTTCCACATACACTTTGGCCGCTCCGCCATCGAGGGTGGTGAGGACGGAAGAGGAACTAGGCCCATTTTTGGCAGAAAAAGGTGCCCTCCAAGACCTTGTCACATCCTCATTCACTTCCGAGAAGAAAGGAACCGGAGGCGGTTGCTGGCGATCCGCCTGCGCCCCCAGGAACCAATCATCCAGCCTGGAGCATTTGGGAGAAGGAGGAGGCCTCCAGTTCAGCCCAACACTATCAGACAAAAATAAAAGCATAGCATAGCAGCATAGGAAAGCATAGCAGGGAAAGCATAGCAGTCAATTCTGGATCTGACTTGGGCAATGCCATTCTTCCTGATGGAAGCAGAGCAGCCGAATCATCATCTCCAGACCCTAGCTCGCCCTTCGATGCAGCGATCGACATCCTGTCATCTGCTGTTGCTCCGAACGAGATGCTGGGCCTTATTATATTTAAAATACATTTATTTCATAAAGATAGTTCCAATCTATTTCAGTTTTTTATTCAACTGCTTACACAAATAAAGTGCATTAGTTGTTAGTTGTTCCAATTTAGCAGGTAGTACAGATTTTTCAACTGCTTACACACAAAATCTTTACTTGTCACATAATTTCTGAAGCCTGACACTCAAACACCAGAATCACACACCAAATGTGAAAAAAACAACACACTAATTCTCAGCCTTTGATTCAGGTTTCAATGTCATAAAACATTTTTTTGTATTATTATTATTATTTTTTTGCAAAACAAAAGACACAGTTCTCTATATAACGCACAAAGATGGACCATAAAATTAATTCATATTATGGTACAGGTGTTTGAAAACGTTTGCTTTTGAGATGAGTTTGTGATATTTCGAATATAGTGCTTCATTTTGCAAGAGATGTGAGGCATTTTGCATTTTGTGTGTGCAATTATTGGATATGTGTGTAGAGTTTTGAAAATGTATGTAAACAGTTGAAAAAAACTGTAAGTATACCAGTTTAGTAACAGTACAGTTGTGTTTTTTTAAGTATATAAATGTCAATGTATTTGTAGTATACGTAGCATGAAATAAATGTATTTCAAATACATTTTAGTATATACATTTTTAACTAGGGTTATTAAACAACAATAGTCAAAATTTGATTACACAAGTGTACATTGATTGAAAAAAAATATATTTAAAATGTCTTGAAAATGTTTTAAACTTCAACACAGAAGTGGTAACGGTGTTATTCTTTTTGTTTGTTCCTCAGAGGCCACAGAAAGCC